>PVLD010002288.1:145152-170454 GCA_004027595.1 Dinomys branickii
TGTCTGACTAAATTTGCATGTCTGTATATGGGTTCATACACTTACAATTCGAAGATATCAATGGATAAAGCAATAACCACTGTTGAGACCATATCACCTTGTCTATAGATTAGTTGTGATTGTACTATTTTTTATGATAATTGGTGTCTGTTTGTCAATATGTTTTTGTACTTTTATGTTTCTAAAATAAAAAAAAAAACAAACAGATAAAGCCACACAGCCTTTAACCCCCACAAAACACTTCCCATTCCTTCACAATTATGCCCTAATTTTTGCTACTTTCTGAAGCACTTGACAGTTTTCATTTGTGGCAATTTCTCTGAAAAACATTACAGCATGTTTCCATCTACATTTTTCACCAGGTCTGGCACTATGAGACAAGTGGCTCCTCTCCAAAGTCAAAGTGACACTGAAAATAAACATTTTGAATAGATTCAGGATACCAAGGCAGCCAGGGCAGTGACAGAGTGTAATTTCTGGGGGGTTAATTGCAATATCTTTTACAATACATTTTTAATTTAAAAATTAACTGTATATTTTGTTCATACCCCATATGTGTATCACTTGAGACAAACAGTGCTTTCCAACAGCAACACCTATCCTGCTATTTAGCCCTAATGTAAAAAAGCAGCTGACTGGGCAGTACATGCTCCTAAGTGGTGAGCTGCCTACCTTCAGGCAGGTGTGCACCAATCCCACTTGTAACAGAATTGCTCCGGCAAAGGTTAATCACTAAATGGAAATAACATATCCTACATCAAGCTTGACTAGGACTCTAAAATGCCAGCTGACTCCGTGGACTGGTAGCTGCCTTACTAGATGAGGTTGTATGGCTGAAAAGGGTGATCTTTCCTCTTCCTTAACTCAGTGTGGCTCATAGTTTAAAGATATGACTACTGGCAGTATGGTACAGTGTGCTCCACAAATGACTCATGAAATAACACTGCTGGAATCTACTAAACCATGGAAGCCATCTGCTCCAAGGATGTTCACTGTTCAACTAAAAATGGAAGATGATCCCCTTCCCAGTGGATGGAACTCTGGCACAGGATGGCTGTAAGATTAAAGTCAAATACAACTCCCTGTTACATATTTATGGGTGCACTGGTCAGTGAAGACTGGCTACTCTTTGTGGCTCAATGACTGGTATATTAGAGATAGGACTGTAAAGAACAACCTCATTGGTGGCAGCAGCTTGCAGACTGAGAATGAGCCCCAGTCATTCACTGTGCTCATGTCCATGACAAGAGACCATTCAAGAGGAAATATACATAAGCAAGCATACACTTACATTTCCATAGTTTCCTGTTGCATCCATTTCCATGTCACAGTGCCCTAAGGCACATGGACTTGTCCTCGAAGAATGGAAACCAAGGAAGCATCACAGTTGTGTGATTATTGCCAGAGAGACTAGGTTGTTCAGTGCGGTAAATGGGACCCACTCCCAAGGACATAGAACTGTGTGAGTGTGGCATGTAGAATACGTGGCACCAGATTTCAGGAGCACTCCCTGCAAGAAACACATGTCGTCCATGGGACTGCTCCTCCAGCATACCACACAGAATCCTCACTGTGGGTTTAGAGAAGCACTTTGTGTGTTTCACATATCTAGCAGGAATCTAATCAGACCATGCTATAGTACAAGTTGCACAGCAATGGGGAAGCTCCCACAGCATGAAACCACCCTTTCTTCTTACAGAACCCTCTGGAGAAAGTGATAGACTGATGGGACCTGCAATCCCAGCTATTACTTCCATAGGAGATAAGTATTATGAAAAGAATTCCTTTAAATTCCAAGCTTATGTTTAAATTCCAAACTGTTGACAACTCCCCTAAAAGAAGTATCCATCTGGGTTTGAGGGTAACTGGAGAAAGCCTCAGTTGTAGATTGAGAAATGTTAATAGCGGAATGTAACTGAGAATCACGTAATCTAGATTTTCTGAGAGTTCTAATGTCCTAGAGGAAAATATCATGGTTGTTCATGAATATCCATAAAGAGGTATGATCTTCAGACTGGAGCAGGTGCACAGGGTTGTCTAGACAGCAGCTAGTAGTGAGGAGACAATCTGAGCTGGAACAGTATTTGGCATAAGTCACAACCTGAAACTAAGACAGATTTTTCTTTCACTGGGGACACCGTTTACATCAAAGAGGCCTGAATACATTGGATGAGGACTTTTCCAAGCCAACTAATATGGAACTGTCTTCAAGGACTTGCAAAGAGTGGCACTCCAGGAGTTGCTCTTCTCCTGTGAAGGCCATCCATCTGAGGATCTCTGTGGAGGACGTGGACATGCAGTGGGGGGGTGGAGGTGGCCCTATTTCCTTATTCTACACTCGCAGCCAGACACAGTGATGAGCTGTGCTGTGTAAGGATGTGCTAGTGTGGAGCTTGGATTCCAGACTGGAGCTTTTTCACACTTCAAACACTCAGCACTATATTGCTTTCATGAGTTTTGTTTCTAGAAAGGCTTAAAAACCAAAACATTGGCTGCAAAGTAATTCCAACACATATGTAATGAAAATGGATGAACTCAGGCAACAGTGTCATACAATAATATTTCAGAAACAGAGATGTAATGATTTTGACCAATTCCTTCATTTCAATTTATATCCATGAAAGAGAAAGAGAAGAAACCTCTCATAAACATCAAAACAGGAAAAAGTACTCGAAAACATCCTTTTCTATTATATTTCAATTTGTGTTTATGTGGGGAAGAAAGATTAAATTATACCCAAAGTCTCCTTGGACAGGTTAATTTCCCCAGAAGGGAAAACAATGTTCCCTGCTTGTAGTTGATGGAGACATGCTGACAATTCTCTGTGGAGTTGCTTTTGTCATGATGAGAATCACAGAAAAATTTGCAGTTGTGTGCCATCCAATACTGGAAAAAGAAATGACAAAATTCACAATGAAATTATTTTAAAAGGCAAATAAAACCTCTTACAAGAATATAAATAAAATGAAAAAGTGAAAATTAGAGATGTATCCCTGGACTTCTTTTCAAAATGACTTCATTTTTATGTAAATATTCATATCCTTCTTATCCTTGAGTACTTCAATATGTAAGTGTTGAAAGATAGTGAGGAAAGGGATCACTTTTGAATAAAGATATGGTAGCCGTTTCTTTACTAAGCCTATTATCACTGGCAAAATTACATTTATCTTGTGGTTCAGGAAGCCAAGAATAAAATTCAGTGAACTCTGAATGTGTTTATATTTCAGGAATGCATTTTACCGTATGGCGTGCGCATACATTCTAAATTAAGACAAGTTAATTAAACCCGGGAATTCCAGGAACTTAGTGTTCTGTGATCATCATCCTAAATTTGCTTTTAAGAAGTCTCACAACTGTGTTTCAATGTGTATCTTTGAAATTTGCTCTGAGATTTCCTTCTAGTGTGTACGTATCTATTTATGTATGAATGCACGTATTTGTGGGTGGATGGAGTGGAGATAAACATAGAATATTTGTACTAAGCTGCATCCCCAGGCCTTTTTTATTTTCTATTTGAGATAGGCTTTTTCAAAGCTGCTAGTAGCTGGACTGGACTCTGACTTGCTGTCACCCTGCCTCAGCCTCCCGGAGTCCTGGGATGGCAGCATGTGCCCCTTGACCTCCTTAACTTTGCCCACCGCCATGTGGCATTCTCAGGCCCACATATAAAGCTTTACTCATTCTTTAAGTGGAAATTAGATATTTTTAGCAAGTTCCACCCATCTTCACAATGAAATTGATTATCCATTCTACCACATTTTATCAGCTACTTTTTCCTATTTTCATACCAATACTGTGTAATAACTGAATGACTGCTGAAAAATTAATATCAGATGCTTATCTTGCAGTGAGCGGCTTGCATATGATCACACCCTGTCCATTGTCAGAGACCTTTCCAGCTCTCGGTCTGTCTGATAATAGTTTTGAGCCAAACAACTACAGCCAAGTGAGCTCCGGTTTGGAACACCCAGGAGCGTTGTAGGTAGTTTCATTTCTAGTTTTAGCCTGTAGTACAATAATCTCCCCTGCATGTGGAAAACGGACTCATTTGTCCTGTGTTACTTCTTACCCCAGCCACTAGTCATCATTTACAGGTCTCAGAGCACCCTTGCATTTCATTCTAAAAGAATTATTTTTGTTTAATTTCAGAGTTCTGTTAGTAAATATTAAAACTTTGCTGTAAAGACATACAATGAAAAATCATGTTTCTTTCATCCTTATGTTAAGAATGTGTGTGTGTGTGTGTGTGTGTGTGTGTGTGCGCGCGTGCGCATGCGCGCGCGCGCATGCGTACATACACATTTGCATGTAGGCTGCTTTCCAAAGCCTGAGACTGCTTGGAATAATAACCCTTAATATTTATTGCCCAAGCCCCTGGCAAAGAGGGCTTATGTCACTTAATCCCCAGAGCAAATTAAAAGGAGCCTGGGGTTTGACATTCGATCCCAGTCTTTTAGCACCAGTGAAAAAGTTCTTGGATACACACAAGCCCTCGTTGCCCCGCCTCCTGACTGATCTTGGTTTCACTATTATTCGAGTAAGATCTCTTATTCACCCCTCCTCTCTTCTGCAGAGATGAGCAGCTGTGGCTCGCTTCTCCCCAGGATGCCGCCCTCTGACCCGTCAAGGCACTGCCACTGGCCTGGATGGTGTTATGTGCTTGGTGTAAACGCATCTTGGTGCTCTAGGCTAGAGATGGGTTGTAAAAATATGAGTGGAACATTTTCTCCAAGCTCATCACTTCTGTTTGCTTAAGCACTCTCTGCGAGTATCACCAACGCCTGCCTCCGGGACAGGATCTCCGGGGCCCCTCAGGTGGGCGGGTCCCGGAAGGCGGGGCCTGGACCCAGGCATGGGTGTGAGAGGGTCTCAGGCCTGCTCACGCACAGGTTCTCTTGCTAGCTTCACTTCTAAGCCTAAAACATGTAAAATGTTAAATAAGAAATTTTAAGCACATTAAATCCAATTATAGTCTGAATGTACGTCAGAGAAACAAAATGTTGACATTTTACCTAAGAAGGAACAATTTACAACCCTGTTTTATTTCTTTAATATTCATTTTTCTCTATAGTAGAGAGTAATTTTATAAGACATCTAACTCCAACACCATCTCAACACACAGACAAGCAGAATAAAGGCCACAACTGAGAAACAAACTTTATTTATTTTTTTAAATTTTTTTCCAGTACTGGGAATCAAACTCAGAATCTTGCACTTGCCAGACAGGTTGCTTATGACACTGAGCTATATTCCCAGCCCTCTAAGACACAAATTTTAAAATTGGTGGTAAAGAAGAGTGTTTTTGTCTGGTGTAGTAAAGACTGTATTCTAACAAATAAAGACCATAATGAAAATTGTTTTAGTAAATTTTCCCAAAGATAACCCATAATGAAAAGAATAGTTTGTCAAAACGTCTTGCTGATTTCCAGACTACCTGGTGCTGGTTAGATTGGAGAGGGAAGGGGAAAATAAAGAAAAACACCTCTAATTATCATGCAATTTGCTTTAATTTAAATCAGAGTCTAATTTGTTGTCACAGTATATTAAGAGAAGCTGCAAAAACAAATGTAACATGAGCTTCAAAGTCAAAGGCTGAACCTGTAAACCAGTTCTATTTTCTGCATCGTATTTCCAGAAAAAAATAGTTATTTTTCAAAGTAATAAACATAAACCAATAAAAAAATCAAAATTAACACAAATATCAACTTAACCTCATTATAGGGACATCCAAATAAATGCCATAAACAGCAGTAACTCTGTTTCATTTTCTTTTTTTAGTAAAAAATTAAAACTGATTTACAACACAGCATTGATTTGCACTTATTCTGGAGTGGCCCTCTTTATTAATACTGTACTAAACCCCAGGAAATGATGCCAAAGGCCACAGATTAGTGCCAAAATACACATGAAGTCAGGTGATTCTATTTATTAAGAGCATGCGAGGTCCCTGACTGCTTTGCTGTGAGCAAACACAGGGCCAGCTGGCGCTCAGGCGTTCCCTCGTGCAAACCTGCTCCCCCCATCTCTGTTAGCAAGTTTCCCCTTTCACGGGGATCTGAGCAATGCAAAGACGTGAGGAGCCAGTGATGGTGCCGGGCAGTGCTTGGAGTGCATGCAGAGCGTGTGCTTGAGCCGATGTGCCAGTTCCCCACGCTGAGAATGGGTGCCACCCCAAAGCGGCTTGTTGGATATGTGTGCGGTCCTCTCCACATCACCTGGTGGCGGTCACCACGTCAGGTGCACCACACCCTAGTGGTTTTGTCTTCCAGGAGCAAGATTACCCTGTGCACTGGAACGCAGGGCCTCACTTCCAGTGGAAAGCCCACCATGGGTGGTGGAGGAGGTTTTCTTGCCCAGCACAGACTACTAGGCAGAGATGTACCATATAATTCACAGTGTCTATAATTTCTCTTTCACGTGACCTAACAGTTGGCCAAAGAAGCTACACATTCAGTTCCTGTCACCACTGTCGGCAGCATCTGTGCTGTATATATTTTAACAATAGTTAAGCTCAACATTGCATGCTTATATTTTTCTTCTTTCAGCCTCCAAGAAGATCAGTAACATGAATTTAAATATCTCTGATGCTTTCCACTGCTGTCTTTATCTTTCAATAAATCAATTACACACACACACACACACACACACACACACACACACACATATTTCAGAAAAGGCTAAAGGACTCTTGCCATTTCGGTGGTGGTCAGTGGAGGAATTGTCAAAAATGCCACAACAAATTATGACTGCAGAAAAACAAAAACAGCGAAAATGAGTTTCTCTGGGGGACTCTGAGGTGGGACAGAGGGGCTGTGTTACAACTTGTCCATGTAAATCTTCCCAGCCTAGGAAAATGGCGCCCTCACTGTAGAGCAGAGCCAGCACCTTCACAGACCACTGTGCTTGGTGCCTGATTGAAGCAGCTCGTCTGGTTTTGTAGAAATTGGTGTTTTACAATATTCTTTCCATTGGCCAGTGTTACATTAGCTCATGAGAGAGATGTCACTGACCTGGTTCTGTGACAGCCAGGAGTGCACAACGCCACAGCCTCAGATGGCTGTGGTGTGCAGGGCAGCTGCTGCTGTACACACGGTGCCCCCTCAGAGGTGCATGTTGGAACCCAGTCTCCAGTGCTATAGCATTGGAGGTCTTTGAGGAAGAGACTACGATATGAGGGCTACTGATGGAATTCACAACCTTTTCGAAAACACTTATTTTAGTTACTTTTCTTGTTACTGAGACAAAATACCCAGTACCAGATGTTGGAGGAGGAAAGGGTTATGGCTGCTCACAGTCTGGGTTCAGCACATAGTCAGGGGTCCTGAGGCAGGGTGGCTGGGCAGGGGGTCACTAATATCTTACCCACCCTACCCACTCTTAGGATGGATAACACTCACACCCAGGGTGGGGCACGTTTAGTCCTACCGTGAACTACGCCAACCCATCAGAGGACTAATTTAGTAATCACAAACCCTCAATCCCAGCATCACACACTCCAGATCCTGCCACCTCTGAGAAGCTCCACCTGTGACTGCATGAGGCTCTGGGGGGACATCTAGACCCCAAGCCCAACAGCACTAAAGGGGGTTTTCCACAGAGTCTGACCCACATGCTCAGTGAGAACACAACTAGAAGCTGCCGTCCATACACCACAAAGCAGCCCTGCCCAGACACCACCTGTGGGCTTCTTGGTCTCAGACATCCCAGGATCCAGAACTGAAACAATCAATTTCTGTTGTTCAGAACCACCCATTTGTGTATATTTTTGTTTGGGCACACTAAGATGGGAAGCACCAGTACTTCCTAGTTGAAGCCAGAGCTTTCCCAGCATTCTACATCCAAGGGTGAGCAGGAGGGACCTCCTAGCATGGGGCCACCCTGTGCCTGCTGGCCAGGACTCCCAGAGCTGTGCTTCTGGCTGAGCTTCTGCCCAGCCACCCTTCTCCCTCCCCATCTCTGCAGGTGCCAGAGCGAGCAGCACTGGAGTTTTCCCTGCACCAGCCTTCTCCCTCAGTCCTTCACCTCCCAAAGGAATCTTCTCCTCTCAGAAGAAAGGGCTTGCCCATGTCACGCCATCCTGACTTTGGGAGGACTCAGTCCCCCCTCAGTGTCTCTCCCTTCTTGTGAAGCTAAAACAAGAGATGCTTATAGCTTCACTTTCCATCTGCAAACTACTTGGCCTCTGAGGGAGTCCAAAGCACTGCCCAGGGGCAATGGCTTTTCACCCTCGTCTTTTATTTAGCACCTGCTTCCCATAATCCCACGCAGTATGACTGTCTACTCCTCACAGAACCTGAGAATGGGCATGCGTGTGTCACTGTAATATGACGTCTAACTACTGCAGGAAGATGTGTAAAGGGAGGATATGTGCGTGAAATGGAATTTCTAGTTTTCATTTATTTTGTTTGTTTTTAATTCTCTCCCACATTTTTCCTTCCCATTTGCCTTCCACTATGAGATACGGAGCATATGCAAAACTTGATCCTGGACTTTCTTTATGTACACAAACTTTTCTCCACCATGGTTATGGCCCATATCCCAATTTATATAAAAACTTTATTTTTCCTCATCACTTTTTCTGATGTTTCACCTTATACTCATTTTTCAACTAATCGCAATAGATTTTATTTATGTACTAAGGCAATGTTTACTGAGATCTTACTAGGCACTTTGAGGAGGTAACAGAGTGGATCTCCTGATGTCATGGAGCCTGTACTCCCAGGGGTGCAAGCAAGGGCTGCCTGCATTTGCAGCCACACTTCCACTTGGTTCTCTAGGGTCAAAACCCAGAAACTCCATGTGAGGACCTATCATTAGAATAGTTATTCCTACACACTTGTTCTGAGGGAATACTGAAGTTTAAACCTGAAGAATGAGATCGTATAAAATGTAATCATGCAGACCTATCTACAAAAGGACATGTTTTTATCTATTTATAGCTTCCTCCACCTCACAGGCCAGACTGCAATGGAAACTGTCAATTAGCAAATAAGAAACGTTTCTGCAGATAAAAATGCAGATCCCCGAGACCCCACAGCCTCTCCATCTGCCGGCCCACACCTCACTCCAAGTGACAGAAGGAGGATTTGGGTAATTAATTGGAAAGGAAGGAAGGCAAAGGCAGGGGGGTGTTGTCTGGCATGGTTCCCTTGGTCTTCTCTCCTGACTCCACCGCCACCAGGAGCAGAAACCTGTCCAGCAGCGCTCAGGCTGCCTCCTGCCTTCCCATAGGCCTCTAGCTACTTGGTCAAGGGCTCCTTCAGCACCAGAGCTGGACTGCAATTTCACTCTTACTGTTTATGTTTTAGAGTTGGGAAGACTGAATCTACCCCCAGCAATGTAATGCTGAAAGCTCCTCACCCGAGAAGCACCCATGCTTGGTATCCCGGACAGAGTGCTAGATGTGTTCCCTGCATTATTCAGTCCTTTGTCTTTTGT
The DNA here is from genome assembly GCA_004027595.1 of Dinomys branickii. Classification (NCBI taxonomy): domain Eukaryota; kingdom Metazoa; phylum Chordata; class Mammalia; order Rodentia; family Dinomyidae; genus Dinomys; species Dinomys branickii. Next base: position 154,591 of record PVLD010002288.1, read on the forward strand.
TCTACTGAGAAGCCAAGAGGTCTAGAAATCGATCAGGAATCAGTCAAAGTATGCTCCTAGGGCCTGAGAACTGGACCACAATTCCATGTCTCCTTAATTTACACACAGGATGGTCATAAATTCAGGACTGGAACCAGCCAGTTTTGTCAATGCACCTGATTTATGGAAGAGATGTGTACCTGCGCATGCCATGACACCCGCACTAGCAGTGCTCACAGCCCTCCTTCGAGGGGCCCCTGCTCCTCCTGTACAAACTGTCCGCTTCCCCTCTCACCTTCCTGCACACAGAGCAAGCTCTGCCTGTCAGCTAAGCCTGCATTTACATACACATGATAGACTAGTTCAAGTTCTCATGGGAAATAGAATGAATAGAAAATACAGGTTTAACTACGCTAGGGAATTTATTAAGCAACCTGAGAGCACTGGATGTGGTGAAGTCTACAGAGGCCGTCTTCCAGCTTGAGAACTAGGAGGATCTTACACCAGAAGATGAAACCACAGAACAAGAGGCACCAATGAGATTACATCAGTCCAATGTCATTGTCTGGCAATCTCACTGGCGTAATCTGTGTGAGCCTAGTTGAAAGGGAGAAGAAATCGGATATCTGGGAACTGATATCCAAAGGCAACATCACCACTCAAGAAGACTGAGCTTGGACCAGGGATATAGCTCAGGGGTATAAGTGCCTGCCTGACAAGCGCAAGGTCCTGAGTTCAATTCCTGGTTCCAAAAAAAAAAAAAATAGGAAAACAGGAAAAAAATTCACAAAGAAGACTGAACTCCATGACCTGTCTTAATATGGAAAAGTAGCTCTCATGACAGACATATCCAGAGACTTAAGTTGCTTACTTGAAAAGTACAATTTACATGCTGTTGCAGAAGAGTTGAGGAGAGGAGCTGCACATACCCCTCTCTGAGCTGGAGCTGGAGGCAAGCATCCCCTGTGCCCCTAATGGGAGCGACCCCCACTGGCACCCAGGCACCTAACTGATGAAAACGCATGTTATGCACTCACTCTGTCAGCCACTGTGCCAAACCCGTGTTGGCCTCACTTTGGACAGACAACAGCATTGTAAACACTACATATTTATTTTTCCCATCAAGTTGATGGCAGAAGAGAAGAAGAGCTGCTAAGAATAAAGGAAGCTAAATAACAGCTCTGAAGTCTTGGAGTTGTAATTCAAACCATAGGTATCTAGTCCCTAGCGTTTGTTCTTATCATTAAGGGCAGCCCATTACCAATTCAAACATTTATGGTATTCTCCTTGTATTTTTGTGCTGTTTCTTATATTAATTCCTTTCTTCCCATGTGAAATCCAAAGACTCTTAAAATGAAATGGTACTTTACATCTTTCTTAAATGTAGACAAACAGCTAGAGTTGGATTTGGGTAATTTAACTTTGCGTTCAATTTTGCAGTAATCTTGGAGTTAAAAGGTGCTTGGTGCACCTGACCAAGGTTTAAAGGCTACAAATCTGAGGGATGGGTGGGTTCAGTAGATTTCTTTGAGGGAATAAATAAAGACATTGATCAGTCGGATGAGCTTTAGAAAACTCTGAGTTGCACAAAGGCAGTGAAAAGACTAACATCTCCCCTTAGTACTGCCCGCTACTTGTATGCTTCATTTCACCCACACCCAATAGTACCTGAAGGTCACTTACTGAGCACAATCGCTGACCTGCTAGAGAGTAGAGATCCTCTGTATCTAACCACTGTCCACCACGTGACAGTACCATGTGCTGTATCAACGTTTTGAACCTCTTGAATAATTTGTTCCCAAAATGTTAGATTAAAAATTGAATTTTTCTAGGATTTTTAAAAATCAGATCATGTCTGTTTTCTAAGAGTCATCCTGATCACCACTGAGCAGGTTTTCAGTAATAGGAGATAAGAACTTCCAGGTGATGAAATACTAAATATGCTTACTTTAATTTAGATCATTTACTCAATTAGAAAACATTATTTTTAGATTAATGCTTGACTGCCTATTTATTTATTCATTAATTCATCAAGTATGTGTTAAGAATACAGTTCTTTACCAAATGTAAATAGGAATATGACAAGCATGGCATGGTGTATGACTTCAAGTCTCATACCCCAAAAGGAGAAGTTCAAAAGAACTTTCTAATTTTTGTCTGTCTCTTCTTTTCTTTCTTTCTTTTCCCTCTTTTTCTTTCATAATTATTTATGCTTTTTGCTGAGAGAATGCCTAAGTTCGAAATTAGAAATATTGCCAACTCTTTGTTGTATAAAACAACCTGATTTGAATAGTCTCAAAATTTGAAAATGTGCATAGAGCAAGTTCTTTGAGTATCTGGCCAGATGTAGTTATAATACATTTGGAATTGCACACAAATGGACAGGGAAAGACTGCTTTAGGAAGCATCCCCCAAAAGGAACAAGAGACATAAACACAGAGAAGAAAGGATCTACCAAGTGACTTGCCTCACTTGGTTATGGGGTTGAGGTGTCCTAAACATGACACCTATCAACTGGACCACAGGGAAACCAGGAGTCCAGTTTCATCTAAAGTGAAAAACTGCACATCCGAGGAAGCTGTTGGAGCAGCTTTCAGTTCAAATCTGAAGTCCACCTGTCCCAGGGGATCACTGGTGTAACCCCCTCAGTCAAAAAACTAGAGAAGCTGCAATTTGGAAATGCCTGGGCAGAAGAGCACATCCTGGCTCCAGAAGAAAGAAGACACTGACCCTTCCTTGGTCTCTGCTTTCATCCAGATCCCCAGGTGCTGGGAGGGTGCCCACCTACATGGGTGGCTCACATTCCCTACCTGGTCCACCATCTCGCTCTCTGTCTCTCTCTCTCTCTCTCTGTCTCTCTCTCTGTCTCTGTCTCTCTCTCTCTCTCTCTCTCTCTCTCTCTCTCTCACACACACACACACACACACACACACACACACACACACACACACCCCTCCACCAAACCACACTCACAGAAAGACTTGGGCAGACTGATCATTCTAGCAATGCTAAAACACTAGTGTGTACCTTGTAGCCGAGAGGGCTGGGTTTAGTTCTGACTAAAGCACTGAGCATAATGCATCCAATAACTCAGGAAAATTAACATTTGTGAAACAAATGAACACCCTTTAACCCACTCACCTTGATGTCTGAAGCCAACACTCACAGGGTAAATTGGGCACCAGTTCTCTACTGGGCATAACGAAGACACTCAGTAGATATTGCTTCACAAGTCCCTCCCAAGGGAAACTTTGTTTTTCAAAGCGTGAATTCAGAGCTCGGGAAATGTACTTAACGGCTACCAAATCATATATTGTGAAGTTAGTAACTGTCAGATAAACTACAATCACACTTTCATTCTTCAGGATAAAACATATATATCCAGAAAGAAATAATGAATAAATGAGAATATTACACAGATCAATTGCATAGACACAAAAGCAACGATAGAAGACAGAAAGAAAGATCCACATACAGAGAGCAGAAAGAAATAGCAAATGGCAGAATAAGCTCTTCCCTTGTAGTGTGGTACCTACTACAGGGTGAATGGTTACACTTTCCAATCAAAAGTCAAGACTGTCAAAATGGATTGTAAACTAAAATGAGTCAACAGTATACTTCTCTAGTGACTCACTTTAGATGTAAACGTACAGTTTGACAATAAAAAATGTAAAAGGTATTCCAGGCAAGTAGTGACATAAAGAAGCTTAAGGCAGGTGTAATAATATCAGAGGAAATAGACAAAAGGTGCTGTGAGATAAAGGATATTATATTGTATTGCTATTGTATCAATAGACTGATAAGAGGATAATTTTATAAAGATTATAATAATTATAGTTTTTATGTACTAAGATCAACAGAATTGAAAGGACAAGAATTCTGTTACATACTGGAGACATCAATTCCTCACTTGCATTAATATAGAGGATATGTAAACAGAAATTAAGAAAGAGAGGACATGACTAATAAAATACACACCTAACAGGAAACTATATTTTGCTGCAATGTGCAGAGTGTCCACACTGGGCAACAAAGAAATCTTGATGATGAAAAGCCTGAAACCAAAGGGTGGACATCACCCACAATGAAATGAAACTAAAAGCAAAGGAGATATAAAACAGCAAAATTTATAATATGTGACTTCTGGTACATTCTTTTCATTATTAAAACCTTCTGACTGTATAGAGTCATGTGACTCAGTGCGGCGCGTCCACTCATGAGCATATCCTGCCCTGACAATGACCACACTCTCACTGCCCTCTCTTTTATCCTGAACAACCTATTGATAAGGAAAAAGATCACAGTGGAAATTTCAAATACTAGAGGTTAAATAATATAAAAACAAACATATCAAAGGTTTAGAATGTGGTTAAAACAGTGCTTACACAGAAATTTACCCTAAAATTACAAAAAACACTTCTAACTTTCCCAATGGAATAATCTTTTGCTTGCTTTTTAAGTTTACTATAGTTTCAACCTAAGAATACGTAAAGGTTCCTATACACTTGTAGTTGCTTTTACCTGTAAGTTTATCTGGGAAGCTGAATAACCACAGAGCATTGTGTCACTGTGCTGTGGTAAGTAGTTCTCTGTCTAACCTGGTAAACTTATTGCAACATTCTTTCCTTCACTGTGTATTTACTGGGTCCTTTGAATTGCCTTTTCAGTTTAATGATCTTCCCAGTGCCTCTGTCAGCAATTTACACATCTTTGACTCAGGCTCATGATAAGTTTGTCATTGTTTTCGCTCTTCGAAAGTTACACTCTGAAGTGTTCCACATCGTCTTTTATGTGGTTTTCACAGATGACTCTCTAGGGTTAAAGAGATATGTACTACTAAAAAGGAAGCAAAACACAAAGGAGAAACAAGGCTTCCTTTAATGTACCTTGTTAAAAAGCATCTGACATGCAGTGTGATTGTGTGCTTGCCTTGGTGTTCATCTTTTTGTATCACTTCCTGTCTCGTTAACCTTTGCTGTCAGCTCTCTGTTCTGAGACTGTCACACCTTCAGATGAGTCAGTGTATTAAAACATGGTTCCAGGACCAGAGAAATTCATTCATACTTATCACAGCATTTTTGCCCTCATTTTCGAAACTTGTAACAGAAATCTCAATGTACAAGAAATAATGCATTTTAAAATGAATTTCTTTATACTGTGTAGCTAACCTCTGATCTACATCAGAGGCAGCAAATTTCAGTAACTTTAATTCACTATTTTTCAATTAATTTCTAAATTCCAAAATAGCAATTTCGTTTTCATTCACAGGCAGGCAAGTATGTGCTACAAGCATAAACACCATGAAGGAAATGGCCCTGACCATTGTGTTCCATAAGCTCTGTGTATTGAAAATATTTCAATATAGGTATTTCATTTGAAGGCATAGCCTTTATTAATAACAATCTGAAAAAGGAAAGCTTAGAAGTGAACATGTGAAAATTTCATTTCTCATATTTGTTAGTGTAAAATATGGTTCAAGAACCTTAAAAGATTTTGGTAAAGTTCTATTTTCTGAGTTGTCAGGCAAGACAGGAAAAATTTTAGGAAGTTTGAAAGGCACATGAAAATTGTATGGCACCAAAGTACATTTAAATCTGAAGGGTTATAAGGAAAAATTTAGGTAAATGCAGAGTTTCCTTTTATTTTAAAGCACTCTCCCTAACCCGTATCAAGTCGTGAGGGTGACCCCAAACTGAGACATTTCACACAAGTAAGTGCTGGCTGGCAATGTATCAAACATTCACGGACTTGGAGGGTTGAAATTAACTCTAATGAACCTGCAGCAAATACTGAAATAATCAATTATGGAGAGGAAAGTATATTTTGACTCATGGTTTTAGTGGTTTCCGTCTTGTGTCAAAGCCACTGCTTCGGGCATTTGGCCAGGCAGTGTGTCATGGTGGGACATCCATGGCCTCCTGACTGAGCATGAAACAAAGAGAAAAAGGAAGGAACGGGGGTCCCACAGCCCCCTCCAAGGGCACCCAGTAGTGGGGAGTCTGTGTTGTTAGGCAGCAACCTCTTAAAAGTTGCCTTTCGTAGCACCAAGCTAGAGACTAAGCCACTAACATTTGACCCCATGAAGGATTTAAGAAGCAAGCGGCAGCAAGCCTGTTGCCTTCCAACTTGTCTTATGCTGCTACTCAGGAGTCCATGTCATTCAGTTGGCTGCTGGGCACAATCTAGAGCAAAGCAGCTAATATCCTGTATTCAGATCTCTGGACCATGTGATTGCCATGTGAAATAGCCCACGCGATTTGGTGACTTTCATCATGGATCACATGTGTTATCTTGGCACACAACTATTTTGCTTGCATGTGTTGCAGATACGCAACACTGTCCATTTCTTCCTCATAGGTCCTCAGATCAGGAGTCTTCACATAGTGTGACTTGTTCTTCAGGAGCCAAAGTCAACGTGTCAATGGACTGCACTCTGTCCTGGTGCCTACACAACGGAATCCACTTTTAAACTCACACTGGTTGATGGTGGACGTCAGTTCCACGTGGTCATCGGACCGAGGGCAGCTCCTTTCTCAGTCTCCATGATTGCCCTGGCAAAAGTGAATCCTCCTCATCCTTCAGAGCTCCTGAGCTCGCTTTTCCTTTGTCTCTGCTTTGCCCTTCTGCTCCAACTCTCATTCCAGATGCAGAAATGCTTTTGCATTGAAACACATAGATTAAGAGCTAGTACATAATCTGAAGTGGTCTCCTCATTCACAAATAATTTACATCTCCTACATTGCTTTCACCAAGATTAGTGTGTGAGCCTCAGGATCAGAATTGTAGGGTAGCTCTTCACAATTTCTGTCTCCCAAAAGTAAGCACTATATAAAATGATACCCAGTGAGCAATGCAGTAATTCTTGTTTATGATGTCAAAGTTACAACAGTCAGGTAGACCAACCATATTACACTTCGTTATGTCACTGTTTGACTAAATTAGATAACATGTTCGAAAGAGTCCCCCTGGAGTTTTCTCAGAATTCGTATTTCTCTATCATAACTCAAATGAGTATGTGACAAGTATACTGTTTTTCTCCAATCAATACTTTGATGTACACAGTTTCAAGTCATTAGGCATTTTATATTTTCTCAAAAATGCTTCTTCTCGGGGCTGGGGATATAGCTCAGTGGAATAAGCGCCTGCCTAGCAAGCGCAGGGTCCTGAGTTTGTTCCCCAGTACTGCCAAAAAAAAAAAAAAAAAAGTTTCCTCTTTTAGAGTATCAATAAACCCAACCTTACTCTGTCCCTACACCAATAATGTCTGGATGTTTTGCCCACTCACTTTTTCAATGGCCCTCAGTTAAAACTAACACTAAATGTTCTTTTAGTTAAGCACGAGCTGTTAACATGAAGTCCATGGCGATGGGGGGGGGAAGAAGGGGCATCTTTTATGAAGTAAAACTGGAGTAGTAAAAGTGTATCTTTACTTTTCAATTTAATTTTTGCAGTATGAATGTAAACAATGTAATTTGTGGTACATGATGTTTACATTCCTGGTGGAAATATGGTCCGTGCACATAATGCAACTTCATTGCTTTTTTTATTTCTGGTACCAGGAAGCAAACTCAGGACCTTGCGCTTGCCAGGCAGGTGCTGTGCTGCTGAGCCACATCCCCGAACCCCTCAGTGCTTTTGCATCCCCTTTCCCTTCCCTTTTGTGGGATGTGATTGTACACATAATGTCTTACTTTCCCTGGGTGGAGGTGTCTGTGTACATAGCACACCCCACCTCCTGTTGTCACATTTTATCCCTTCCTCCCCTCTCTCCTTATCTCTTGATCCCCTTCTCCTTGTGTATGAGCTATCTTTGCACTTCCTGTTATCTATCTTTCATTTTTCTCCTTTTAGGTTTCTCATTTAAGGGAAGCAATATGATATTTAGGCTCGTCCATCTGATTTATTTTACCTAATCCTGTGGTGTCAAGATGCATCCATTTTCCTACAAATAACTCAGGTTTCTCCTTCTTTATGGCAGCAGAGTACTCCATGGTATGTAAATATGACATTTTCTATATCCATTCATCTTTATTTAATTAGTGTCTAATTAAAGCTTAGAATATCGCTTGATTATAAATGTGGTTCACTAATAATTGAAGTGTTAATATCCATAGCTTTGACACCAAAACACACACTCTTGCACCATATAAATCACTTAAAACAAACATTATGTAAATATTACTTACAATTATTGATATCTATTATTTCCTTTTGTAATTAACCTATTCCCACACTAATGCATGTGACTGCAGTGACCTGTCTCAAAAATCAAGAGACCGAGCTCATCCAGCAAAAGAATGCTCTGGGTTCCAATATATTGTTGCACCAAATGGTTTAGGGACAGTCCCCACACCAAGGACCAGGGTGTCTGCACCCCTTTGTTTTGCACAATCTCCACAATGATTTTATGCCACATACTTGTGGCAAAAGGAGAATGAAACAGCATTTGACAGCTGAATTCATGGACAGCAGTATTTGCACAGGGATGTCACACAAAGGTACCATATGGCCCAGTTACTCTACTCCATATGAATCAAATCTTTTAATTCATTATAAATATATGTACCACATTTTATCATATTTTAGTGTTTTAGGAACCATATTGTAATATAACTTGCTTTCATTTTAATTTTAAGTATTCTTATTTATGAAACCAATTTAAAAAGAGTATGCAGATTCCAGCATATGAACACACAGTATCCATAACAAACCAACAGTAGACATTGGTTAAGAATCTCTGCAATAGATAATGTGGTAGAGACATGCACTGACTAAGTTTTTAGAAATTACAGTAAAAGACAGATTGCCTTGGATCATTTGAAATACTTTCCCTTGGTTTGGGCATATTTGTCTCATTATTCTTGTCATTTTCTGCAGAGGCTCAGGAAGTCCTCCCTCCTGAGTGTCTTTACAAGATACGATAACAACTAGGCCGAATGCTAAGGCCGAATATTGTCCAGTGCTCCTCTAAACGCAGTGTGATGGGGCATGTGTTGAAAGCGAAGTGTAGTGATTTAAGGGTGGTTAATGGCAATACATCTTTCACTGAAATGAGCTATTTTTTAAAATTTAAGCCTCCACTATAATTTTTTCATTCATACTTTGTATTAGCTTGTGTTGTGTCTAAAAGCAAAATTTACAACCTTCTACTAAATTAATCTCTACACTTGACTCCTTAATCGTTTGTGTAAAATGGCCCACATTTCATTCCTCCAGGTCATAATCCACAGTTACCACTGAGTGCGGGGATGAGTCCTCAGTTTGCAGTTATCGCTCTGTAGCACCAGCAGCGACACAAGTCTGGGTCCCTGCTGCGCTCCCAGTCACCCTCCCTGCTCCCGGGGGCACACTGGGGTTGTGTTCTCTTCCTAGTGCACCAACCCCTTCATTATTGTTTAATATTCATCGCTATCCCTGATCTTTTTTTGATACTCTGAAGTCTACACCATCTGGTAGTATTATAGCCACTCTGTACGAAGATACCTTGATTTCTCACTCTTCCCTCCGGAGCAATGTTTTAGAGGTAGGCCTCTGAATTCTCTGTTATTTTCCTTTTAATACTTGTAAAAACCAGGGCTTTCCTCCACGTTTCTGAACAGAAATTTTATTGGTCTGGCTGCCTTTCTTTAAAAAACACTTAAACTTTTATTTTATAGTAAAAAAGATAAAACAAAATTTCATAACTCTAATAGGAGAATAACAATAATTAATGCATTCCATATTGTTATCTCTAAAGTACTTGTTCAGAGTACAGATATGGGCATTAAAATCTCTCCAACCAATATTAGCACAAGCCTTTCTTTTCAGTGAATACAGAGACACTAATAATATAATGGACAAGCAGTTCTTTCCCTTCTGCCTTCTGTCCTTTCCCTTATCCCCCTTCCTAGCTCCTTTCTCCTTTTGAGCAATTTCTTTCATTTCATAATATCTATTGTACATTTTAAACATGATTTACCCTTTCATTTTCTCACCCCAGAGGGACAATACCATGTTTGGGCATGAGAGTCTGCTTTATTTCGCTTATGAGTATAGTATCAAGTTGGATTCCATTTACCTATACATGTCAAGTTTGTCCTCTTCATGGCTGAGTAATACTCCATTATATTAAAAAGACCACATCATTTTATCCATTCCTCAGGTGATGGATATCTAGGTTGTTTCCAAGATTTAGTTATTAGAAATTGTGCTTCTATAAAAATGGGTGCAAATATATCACTATGGTATGATGTTTTTGTTCTTCTGGAAAGATACCCAAAAGGGGAATAGTTGGGTTGAATGGGATCTCTAATCCTAGCTCTCTGAGGAATCTCCATAGTGATTTCCACAGTGGTTACAACAATCTGCCCTCATGTCAACTGTAAAGAAGTGCTACTTTTTCCCTAAAGCCCCTCCAGCATTGCTTAATTTCTCCATGGTAGCCTTTTCTCTTGAATGAGTTGAAATCTCAGTGTGTTTTTAATTTGCATTTGTCAAATGACCAATGATGCTGAACATGTTTTCATATATTTATTTGCTATTTATATTTCTTCACCTGAGAAGTATGTATTCATCTCAGATGCTCAGTTGTGGTTTGGGTCTTTGAATTAGGGGGTCTGATTTTTTCAATTTTTGTATGTTCTAGGTAAAAGTAGTTTATCTGAACAACATTTGGTTAAAAGTTTTTTCCCACTCTGTGGGTTGTCTTTTCACTCTTCGATGTTCAAAAGCTTTTAATAAGAGATCCCAGCTGTTGATTCTTCACACAATGAACTCACTGAGAGAGAAATTAGGGAAAACACACCTTAACAATACCATCCAAAAAAATGAAATACTTTACTTTGAAATCAATCTAATAATGGAAGTAAAAGATCTATTTATTGAAAATTACAATATTCTGAAAAAGGAGACATATGAGGATATCATAAAATGAAAGATATCCTTTGCTCATGGATAGGAAGAAACAACATAGTGAAAATATCCATACTCCCCAAACTATTATATAGATTTCATGCAATCCTGATGGAAATACCATCAGCATACTTCACAGAACTAGAGAAAAAAATATTAAAATTCATTTGGAACCAGAAGAGACCTGGAATAGCAAAGGCAATCCTAGGCAACAACAGCAAGGTAGGAGTCATCACAATCTCTGACTTGAAATTATACTACAAAGCTACTATGATAAAATCAGCATGGTACTGGCAAGAAAGAAACAGACCCAAGGATCAATGGAACAGATTAGAAGGTGCAGACACAACTACAAACGCATTTAGCCACCTTATCTTTAACAAAGGTTCCAAACACATTCACTGTAAGATAGATAGCCTCTTTAATAAACGGTGCTGGAAAAACTCACTTTGCACATGACAAAGACTAAAATTAGACCCAAGTCTATCACCATGTATTAAACTATAGACAAAATAGATCAAAGATCTAAGTATTAAAACAGAAACACTACATCTACTGAAAGAGAAAGTAGGTAGAAATCTTGCAGACATGGTTGCAGGCAGAGAGTTCATGAACAAAAACCAAACTACATGGAAAATTCTTCAAAGACTCAACCTCTGGATGCTTTTAAGTTTTTTTGTCTTTGTTTTTCAGAAATGAGATGGTCGCACCCGTGTGTATTCGTGCTTGCTTTGCCTTGTTTGGGGTTTACTCAAGTGCTAACGTCATGGTTATTTCAAAGATTTAAGAAGACACTCGTTAAAGATTTCTTTAAATTCTTTTTTGGATGGCCCTGAATCAAGGCCAGCAGTTTTCTGAAGCTGGTGGTTTCAAGCTGGTGCCTAAAGTGGTATCTTTCTATGGTCTGTTGGCCATTTCAGAACTTTAGAAATGTAATGGTCAATTCATTAGAAAGAACAAATAACTAAATAAGTTTTACAAGAGGACTTCAAGATGCCAAACGGGTAGGCAGCAGAGAGAGAACCTCCCAGAGGAATGCCATTCAGACAAAGGAATATAGGAATATAGCAACATGTAAAGGACAGAAAGGAAAGAGGTGGGTATCCTGAACTCAGGAAGGATCTGAAATGGGAACTGAAGCCCTGGGAAAGACTAAGCAAAACCTCTTCTGGAGGAAAGGATCGGAGATCCGCCATGGCACAGTCAGAGGGAGAGGAGACCGACAAGGAGGAAGTCAGCTCTCCAAACACACCTTTGGCCCACGCCCTCGTTCTGGCATTCCCAGCTTCAGCTTAGGAGACCCACACTCACGGAAGCCTTCCGACTCGTCCAGAGGAGAGCAGAGTTCCGAGAGCTGGTCCAGGGCTGGAGAGGGGAGGGCGCATCCAGGAAAAGAGGCAATGGTGGTCGGGAGCAGTTGTCGAACCCAGCGTGAGGATGAGAAGTTACAACAGCCACTGGGGCAGAGTCCCCACCCTGCGGCAACCTTCCTAATCAGTGCCTGGAGAGAATCAATGCAACTAGTACACAACCCACCACACCCGGCTCTGCACCTGCCTCAAGGCGGTGCCCTATGCCTCTCTGCTGGGTGAGTGGCTACCAGTGGAGAGCAGTGAGGAGCCTCGGTGGCGAGCCATGGTGGCTCCCAGAGATCCAGCTGAGGAGTGGACAGGGGCTCCAGCACCGCAACGGGAGGGAGATGCAGATGGAGGTGGATTGCGTGGCTCCACGCCCTTCTCACTCCAACATCAGGCAGGAAGCATGAGCTGGGTTGCCGGGACTCAGCTCCCACCCTGAACTCTCTGGGAGCACCTTGAGTCTTGGCAGCTTGAGCAAGTGCCTCCTGTTCCTGGCAACAATGGGACGACTCCATGGACTTCAAGACTCACCCCGAACTATTAATGTGAGCACCAAGAGGGTCTCCTTACAGCTTGCACATATGAACCTTGCATGAACCCATAGCGACAGATTAGTTGAAAAGCAGCAGACCGGGAGTCTGAAAAACAACAACATACTCTATACAACAGACGCGAGAAAACCCTCCAACTGTATTCTAGAACTAATCTTTAGACTCAATTCATACCCTGAACTAACACAGTGAGAACGGGCCAGGGAGATTTCAAGCCCTTACACCAAGCATCGTAATTTCATCCAATGCCCAGCTGCAAGGGGTGGGGAACAGTAATACTGGAGATCAGGAGGAGGGAGGAGGGGAAGAAAGGACCTCCAGCCTTGAGGCAACGGGACAGAGCCGAACAGGTCACCGAGGACGCCCTGACGGGGGCACGTGCCCCATGGCTGCTCGGCTGTGGGCCCTGTGGCTACTCCACTGAGGGCCCTGTGGCTGCTCCATTGTGGGCCCCGCAGCTGCTGCACTGAGGGCCCTGCTGAGGGCGCCCCATGGACTGGACCCGCCCCCTCCCATAGCACGACGACAGGGTGGAGCCAGGTAGTCCGCTGTGAGCATAGGTGCTTTTCCACCTCCAACCATGGCAGTTTGTATACACCCATGTATGTTATAGTATAGTCTGAGGCAGCTATATCTCTTCCCAAGGCGAGAGTCCAGGGGTATAGATAAACCCAGGAGTACAGTTATTATCACAGGGAAGATGACTGATTGAGTGGTAGAGCAACGGAGATGAGGGAGGAGAAAAGTTTTTTTTTTCTTTGGCGGTACTGGGGATCGAACTCAGGACCCTGAGCTTGCTAGGCAGGTGCTTATTCCACTGAGCTATATCCCCAGCCCCTGAAAAGTTAAATGATCAAATGGGCCATCATCTGTGTAACTGAGTAACAAATGTGAAGGTAACACTATGTAGGACAGCATCCAGAGCTAATTACCTTCTATGTTCTCTATAATTTTGTATTTCCTCAGTCGTTTTTGTATTAACAGAAGTGAAGATAACTTTATATTATACAGCATCCAGTGCTAATTCCCTACTATATTCTGTATAATTTTGTATTTTCTGTATTGTTTATGGCTTATTCTGGTTCATATGTGTTCATTCTTTTGTCTTTAAAATAAAATTTTAAAAATAAATAAATAAATAAATTCTTTTTGGTTTCTTTCTGTTATGCTCTTCCTTGCTGATGACACAGCTGCCACACATTTATTACCTGAGAACACTGAGTCTCTTCCTTTCAATATCTTTTTTCTTTGATGTACATACTGGGTAATTCATCTTATTCTCTGTTCTGCTTCATGGGGTCTTATTTTTTCCTTCATTATTTTTTGAGATTATAGATTAAAGCTTCTTATTTCAGAGTTGAAATTTTAATATTTAGTAATTTCATTCCGTTTTTTCTCAGGTCATCTATTTATTTGTTTAGATTTTCTCTTTCTTCCAGGAACCTGTGAACACATTTTTTATCTTCCACACCTCTTCACAAGATCTTGGCAAAATGGTCTCTATTATCATAGCTTTAAATCTTACTATTTAATCCTATCATCTAATATCCTGATATTTATATTTATTTGTGATCCTCTTAATCAAAATTTAGATCATTTTGGTTCTTGACAAGGGTAGTAACTTTCTAAGGAAATCTGAACATTTTTCCATCATGATTTGAAGCTCAGATTTTATTTAATCTAGGTTTTAGCTACCTTTGTGCCACTTTTTCAGAAGGGGACTGGATTAAGGAAATACTGCCTCAGTATTTTTAGGCTGAAATGGAAGTCTTTTGGCCTCCATTGACTTCCAGTGGTCGTTATTCCTTTTCCTCACTGGGTGAATTGAAATTATGGGCTGCCTAAATAACACCACAGTGAAAAGGCCTGTTGCTGCTGGAAAATGGTGAAAGTTCTGTTTTTTTCTCTCTTCCTCACAGCTGCCACTGAGACATTAATCTTAATGTATGAACTTCTTTGGATCAGCAGATGGGTAAGGAACATATTGGATGTTTCTGGGTGAGGGGGTGAAGGCGTGGCCTATGTAATATACATGGCTCCTGGTCCCTTTCCTTTCTGGCACTGTCCACCTGCTGTGCTGCCCTGCCATGGAGAACTCAGTACCTTTGCACCACCATGATCTTGCTGCTTTTGAGCCAGTGCAACATGGACTGACCCCCCGAGTCAATGAGCCAGGTTAAGTCACTTGTTGAAGTTTTGCTTGTTGGGTACTATGCCTCAGTGATGGGAAAACTGACTTGAGATGGTGCCTGGTTCATGCCCAGTGGCTCCTGGAATGCAGGCCCCTCATTCACTTTCTGTCAACATCAGTAGGTGAATAGCCACAGGGCTGTCCAGCAGGAGAGAAGTTCCTGTCCATCCTTGGCTTCCTTATGTCGGTCCCCTTGTGGAGATGCTGCAGTGACCACGACGAACCCCCTCTGAAACTCTAGCTTCCCACTTACGCTCTGCTGTCATGGGTAAGGTAGAGACATGATACTTTCGTCTGTCCTCTTTGGATACAGTAGAGCAAAGGCTCTCTGGTAGTTTTCTGTTTTATTAGGCTGATCACTGCTTGTGTGCAGCCAAATCTAGGTTGTTGGCTTCCTTCCAGCAAATGGAGCATATAGGCAGGAAAACAAACCCTTGAAACTCATCTTTTTGTTGTTTCTGAGTGCTAGAGTCACTTAGCTGATTTCTGATTTTCTTTCATATTCTCTTCTCTCTCTCTCTCTTCTCTCTCTCTCTCTCTCTCTCTCTCTCTCTCTCTCTCTCTCTCTCTCTCTCATCTAAACACACATGCACACACCATACACATTGCTTGTATGTAGTGAGAAGACTAAGTAAATGCATATCTATTCCACTTTTTCAGAAGCAAAAATCCACTGTGTCACAGTTTTCTAAGTTTCTGTAAGTAAATATCAAGAACTAAAGTCTACACATTCCAATAAATGAATTGATTTATTGATTATGTATGGGGTGTGCTTGTGTGAGTGTGTGTTGTGTGTGTGTGTGTGTGTGTGTGTGTGTGTGTGTGTGTGTGTGTGACTAGAGTCTGAACCCAGGTCCCTCACACTAAACTACATCCTAACTTCTCTCCCCTCCCC
>PVLD010002289.1:0-22679 GCA_004027595.1 Dinomys branickii
AGAAAAATGTGTATTCTGATGTTGTGGGGTGGAACACTCTGTATACATCTACTAAGTCCATTTGTTCACACTTTTGGTTCAGGTCTGTTATTTCTTTGCTGAGTTTCTGTCCAGTTGACCTGTCTCTTTGCGTCAGAGGGGTGTTTAGGTCCCCTATTACAATAGTGTTATTAGTTATTTGATTTTTCACGTCTGTTAAAATTTGACTTGTAAAGTTAGGTGCTCCATTGTTTGGTGCATAAATGTTTAGGATTGTTACCTCTTCCTCTTGCAGCTTTCCCCTAACTAGTATGTAGTTAATTCTTTATCTCTTTTGATTGTTTTTGGTTTGAAGTTTACATTGTCAGCAAACATAATAGCTACCCCTGCTTTTTACTGGGGACCTGTTGCATGGAGAATTGTTTTCCAACCTTTAACTTTCAACCTGTGGGTTTCCTTTTGAGTAAAATGTGTTTCCTGTATACAGCATATCGTTGGACTGTTTTCCTTAATCCTCTCTTCCCATCTTTTCCTTTTAACTTGTGAATTGAGGCCATTTACATTAATGGTTATAATGGTTATATGTTGGCTTATTCTAGTCATGTTATTTACTTGTTGTTGTTTTCCTTCTTTTGCTGTCTGTTTACTTACTTGTTCTGTTTAGGGAGTTATTTCCATCATTGTTCTTGAGATTGTGGTCTCTTTTTTCTCTGTCTGGAATATCTTTTTGTGCTTTTTGCAATGCTGGTTTGGCACTCATGAAGTTCTTCAGTTGCTCTTTGTCGTGGAAATATTTTATTTCTCCATTGAATTTGAGGGATAGTTTTGCAGGATACATCAGTCTGGGTTGGAAGTTGTTTTGTCTCAGTATCTGTAATATCTCGCTCCAAGTTCTTCTTGATTTCATGGTTTCTGTTGAGAAATCTGCTGTGATTCTGATGGGCTTTCCTTTATAGGTGATGTGTTTCATTTCTCTAGCAGCTTTTTATGTTGTGTTCTTTTGCTGGATGTCTGGGATCTTGACTATTATATGTCTGTGTGTAGTTTTGTTTGGGTTATGGCTCGTTGGGGTTCTACATGTCTCGACTAACTGTACTTCAGTATCTTTTACCATGTTTGGGAAATTTTCTGCTATTATTTCAGCAAATATTCTTTTTATACCATTTGTGTTGTCTCCTGCTGTTCCACTAACTCCTATAACTAGAATATTATTTCTTTTTGCCTCATCTTGACGCTGTTGGATTGATTTTTCTTGGATCCTTGATGACTTTATGAGATCCTTCCTTTCACGCTCATTAGCTGCCATGCTGTCTTCAAGATCTGAAATTCTATCTTCGGCTTCATTTAAGCGGTTTTGCCAGCTTTCAGTCAAGTTTTCAATTCCTGGCAATCTCTTTGGATCTGTGTCATTTGTGGTAATTCATTCCTAAATTGCTCTTGTAATGTTTCCATTTGTTTCCTATTTTCTTCTATTCTTTTATCTATTTCTTCTCTGTGTGTGCTGAACATTTCTTCCAGTATGGTTTTCAGTTCATTTTTTGTCTGAGCGATTATTTCTACTTTAATCTCTTTTGTGGCCTGATGGAGTTTTTTCTTTACTTCAGATATGATCGTTTCCGAGATTGCAGGTATATGACTAATTTCTGCTTTAATCTGTTCTATGGCCGATGGAGTTGTTTTGTTACTTCGGACGTAATTGTTTCATAAATTGCAGGTATGTGGCTTATTTCTGCTTTAATCTCTTCTATGGTCTTTTGGTGATGTTTCTTTATTTCGAATGCAATCGTTTCAGAACTTGCAGGTATGTGGTTTCCTGGTTCCCCTATATTCTCACATCCAGGACTTGTTCTGGGTGGGGTTGTGTTCTGAGACTGCGTTTTGTTCTTCTGTCTTCCCATTTTTGAATATTGGATTCAGACTATCGAGCTATAAATTACCCAGGCAGTTCACCAGGCAAAGGTCCGTTGCAACAGCTGCTCCAATGGCTCCTTCTCTTCCGGGGGAATGTCCCTTAATCTTTCTACTAAGAGTTCCGCTTAAAAGGCTGCTCAGATGCTGGTTTGTGTGGTGAGCTACTCCCTACCGAGAGACCTGGGTTGGGCATGTAATGCCGCTCCCCTGCCCGCCCAGGGATCCCTGCAGGTATGGGGACGGATCTTCTCCCCCACTCGGTGATCCAGTCGCGGTGCGCAGATAGCTCACCCGTTTCGGAATCCATGCAGACAAGAAGGTTCCAAAGTGCCAATCCTTTGTACCATGCCTGTGATCTGCCACTCCCTGATGCTTCTCTGCCTCCTCGTGCTCTCTGGGTCTGGGGGAGGGAGCGAGGTGCTTCACTCCTCTGTGCTCCTCACGCCGCCTCGGCCACGGACTGCAGGCCGCTGAGGGCCTTGGCAGTGGGGGCCGGGACCGGAGCAGGATCCTGGTTCGCCGCCTGGACTAGCACAGCCCACTCGAGGAGCCCGGGCTCCAAGACCGCCCCACTCTGCAGCCGCCAAAAAGCGGACTTCTGGCCGCAGTCACTGGCGAGCCGCGCAGGGTCGGGAGGTGGGAGGGACCGAGCCCCTGCGCCCCCAGGGTGCTCGGACCCAGCTGAGCCGCCACCCGTCCACCGCTCCGAGCGTCTCTGGTGCCCAGCGCTCCGAGCTTTCCCACGTCTCACCACGGCAATTTGGGCCACCCCGCTGCGTCTCCGGCAGCACAGAGAAACACGTTCAGTTTGAACTTCCCAGCCGAGGTCCCGGCATTTGCGCTCGCCAAAACTGTCTCGAGTTGGGGGTCTCTATCAGGGAGTATCCCTCCTTTGCTGCTCACCTGGTTTCCATCTTCCCGGAAGTTTTGTCACTGCCTTTTAAAACTGAATGCAATAATCGTGGTTCCCTAATTTTACATTCAAAAGGTGAAAGATGTATGCAATCTGAAGAGAAACCAGAGTATTAATTTTACATTCAGAGATAAGATGAGGCTCACTTTAAAGTCAACCGAGACACAGAGTCCAGGTGCATCGCATGGAGCATAGTCATCCATCAGTACCTCTTTCACTCCACCTCCATTCCGCCATCACTGTGTCCTTTGGGTGCCTCCAGCTCCTCCAGGGTGTGGTCTTTGCACCTTCTGGACAGTTTCCTGAAATGATGTCTCCTATCTCTGTCCAGCTGATGCCTTACACCTGGTCTCAACTTAAATGCAGTGGTCTCAAATCTATTCTACCTCTTTTCATTCACATTGGTAAATTCCCCAGTCACATCATTCTTCCTGCAAGGCATGATTATTTATGACGTTTAATATAACCATTCTCATTCCCAGCTAGGTATAAGCCCCATGACAGCAGAACCTATTTTTGTCCTTGTCCAAGTACTGTGCCTAGTACCTACTTGCACATAAACCAAAGCCATTTTGGACATAAAGATCATATTACAGGCAGTTTGTAAAATTGGTTAAGAGTACAGATTGTACCAATCAGACTGACTTTCATATGGTGGATCTACTTTTTTACTAGCTGTGTGTTCTTGGACAAGTTACTTCATCTCTCTGAGCTTTGGCTTTTTGCTATCTAAAATACGGTTAATAGAAGGATCTAATCATAGAAGTTTTGCAATTACTACATCAGTTAATATAATATACATGGTGACACTGTATGTAATATACATCTTTATCTTCGACCCTCCTCACCCAGGACTGAGACTGACTAAAATTCATGATTGGTTATCTATTAATACTTATCAAACTGAATATTACCTGGTTTAAGATACTAATAGGTAATTATCACACCATCAACAATAACAGGTATCATTTAAGGTCACTAGCAATAAATTTTTTCTCCTTAAATCATAGTTAAATGAATTTATGCAATATCAGTACGTAGTGAATTTTATATTTTCATTTGTAACATGTAAGTATAATATCATGCCTTACTGCATATAGTCCAGAGGAATACGCACATTAGCATAGCCATCTACTGTATATGGAATCTACTCATTACAACAATATTTATCGATCTCCTATTATGTTCCAATCTTGTGCCAAGGAATTTACTGATCTAAATGTAAAGAGGTAAGGAATACTCCTGGTTTATCCATGTTAGCTCAAAGGCATTTGGATTTCTAGAAGAGTAATGGACAATAAATAGCAGAGGTGAGGTTCAGATTAGACACAAGGTTGAACTTTCTACAAGCAAGGACTGACAAACCCTGAATGGTATATTAATATTTTCCCCAAATGTTTATATGAGGAAATTCAGAATCTTATAGTTTTAATGATTCAGCACAATCCTGTTCAAGACACAAAGACAGATTGGTCTCATTATCATATTTCCCATTATCTCAGTAATTATTTGACTCTTTCACTGTTCACTGGACTTTTGAAAATAGGTACAGACTGTCAAGTTCCCTGAAATCCCTTGATGATGGGGATAATGATTAGCCACACTGTACTCAGAGAAGCCCAGGACACAGAGAGATGAAAAGATTTACCCAAGGTAACAGACCCATGTTAGGTGGAATTAGAACTGCTTCAGGAGGGTAGGATAGCTATTTCTGTAAGCTAAGCTGATCCAAAAAGCAACTGTCCCTTTGAATCACTGGAGGATCCTATGAAGTTTAAACCTGTCAATTTGATTGGCTTGAGAGCTACCTAGGGAACTAGTAATGCACACTTTTGGGTGTGTCTGGGTGGGTCATGTGATTGTGACTTGAGTACTGTATCTGGCCCCTTGCCCATCTTCACTGGCACTATTCCCCTAATCTGCTTCCCAGCCACCATGACGTTTCTGCCTGGGAACCAGGAAACCATGGACTAAATCCTCTGAAACTGTGAGCCAAATGAAAACTCTCCCCCTTTACATTGTGAGTGTCTAGTGCTCTATACCAGTGATGGGAAAGCTGACCAATACAAATCTCTTTAGCTACTCCTCTAGAGTGCCTAGATTTGCAGACTCTAGAATTACTTCTCCCTGGTCTCACCTTTGTACAATGAAACAACACCAATCAGATAAAGAAACAACCTCTAGACAAGAATGACAAACTTATTTTATCTAGAACACCAGCTGCAACCAATTAGTCATGCCTGTCTAGAAAAGTGTCTGGAGAAGGATTCTCAGATGAATTAGTGATACCTGCCATTGACAGAGGAAAGAAGACAAGCAGCAATTATGCCATGCATTTTTATTCATTAACCAACATATTGATAGGTCTCAGCTTAAGGGGTAGGCTGGCTTTTACCTAGAAAAATGAGAAGCAATACTGTGAGAGAATGAGACACAGACAGTTACATTGCAATAAAGTGGTGGAGGAACTGCAGTTTGAGTTATATTAGCAAAACCAGACCTAAAGTCTAATTCACTGTGATAATATGGGAAAGAGACAAATGTTAGGCAATGAGGTCCCAGACGGTAAATTTTCCTGTGAACACCTCCAGAGGAAAGACTGTGTCTCTCTACCCAAGACTGTGTGTAACCAAGGTCTAAGAGTAGGTATCAGCGAATAATTGCTGAATTGAACATGACCTGGCCTAAGATATTAACAGGTGATGATTTCAACAGCATCAGCAATAATAACTACCATTGCAAGCAATCTGTAATTTTTTTGGTACCAGGGACTGGATTTGTGGAAAACAAACTTTGCAATTTTTACATGGTTGTGGGGTAGAGAAGTGTAGTGGATTGACAACTGGTGGTCAACTTATAACCCCAAGCTGAACTTGAGTAAGCATGGTGCTGGGTGTGGGAGGCCCACCTGGGGACTGTTGCCAGCAGCATAAGAGGCAGAACTGGAGAAGAAGGCTTTTGGGAACTAAAGAGGCTTTTGGGAGCTGTGAGAGACTGTTGGAGCTGGTAGAAGCTGTAAGGAGCTGTTGGTTGTTTTGGAGGAGCTCGTCATGCTGGCTTTCCTGATGAACTTGGCTGTCTTTATCTTCTGAGGAGCTCGGGACCTCACTGGCACTGAGACCAGCTTTGGTTTACTTTGGGGGAGCTCTGGTCCTCACTTGGAGCATCGCTACCTGGCTCCAGGGGATAAGATGGTGCACTGCCGGCCTCCTGGAGAAGCTCACTGCATTGGTTTCCCTGACGGGAACTCAGCCATCTTGATCATTGGAGGAGCTCGGGACCACTGCTGAGGATGGCTGTGGTACCTTTCAGGGAGCTCTGATGCTTCTGAGCATTGCTTTCTGGCTCTACTGCAGATCCCTCAGCCTGCTAGCACAGATCCTTCATCCTGCTGGCACAGACTTCCTAGATTCCACCACTGACGTTTGGGCCTTCGCAGCACAGATCCATGAAACAGGCCTGTATGAGAGATTGTTATGGGCTCTGGGCTTCTAGTTGGACTCGTGGGAGGCACTGTTATTAGCTCTAGGTCTTAAGCTGGATTCTTGCAGGACATTTCTGTGGGATTCAGGACCTCAGCTGGATTCCTTGGTCTTAGTGTGTGGACAGATTTCCTGCAGTCTTTTGTATATCATTCCTTGGGAGACTACTATGAATAATCATATAACATATGTGTCCAGTATTATGTATTGTGTTCCCTTGCAAAACTAAGCCCCAAACCAACACAGAGAGTGAAAGGTAGAGAGTTTAGGGATGATTCAAAGAAGGCTCCCACCTAGGTCCCTGGCATGGGCAGTTCACAGGGGAAAGGGGAACAGAGCTCAGGTGGTAATCTGAGTCCCACGGGGAGCAGCTATAAATACAGATGAAGTTTTGTTTGCTTCCCCATCACTCGCCTCCTGCTGTGTGTCCTGGTTCCTAACAAGAGTTGGGAACCTCTGATTTAAAGGTCACTTGGAACGAAGTGGACACCCTACAAGTACTGTTTTAGTTAGTCCTTATAGAAATCATATTAACTATGCAACAATGTCCCACTGTGCAGGTGGGGAAACTGATAACTTTTATTATTGGCTCAGGATCGTCTAGCTAAAAGTGGCAGAGCTGGACTTCATAGACTGGTTCTGTTCAACTCCAGCTGCAGATGTCATGCCCCTAACCACTCAGTACTTGGTATTCTTTAGCAAGCTGTGTTCTAGACACTACTCCATAGCTGGCACATGCATCAGTTCTTCTAACCCTCACAGCTAGTCTATACACATGTATTTACTCCTTAGAAAACCTTCATGTTTCTGATGAAGAGACTGAAGCATGAGCAAGTGAAGTCCCTTCTTTAAGACGACGCAGCTGAGAAACATGGGGACTGGAATTTGGACCCAGGCAGCCTAATTCTTAATTCCTAAATTTAGTACCTGTAGTTCCCAACTCAGAAGCCTTAACACAGTGGTGGCAAACCTACGGCATGACACAGAGGGCTGTTTGTATCACTAAAAACGCTAAAGGGTTTTCATCACTGGTTTGCCATCACTGCTGACATGCTGTGCTTCCAACCATGTGGCTCACTGCCATCTGATGCGGTGTGCATGCTTCTACCCTGGACTGCTTAGTATCCCAAAGATTCCCATCCCCCCCTACCCCGGTAGAAACAGAAGCTGTATTTTGCACAGACTTCCTTTGCTACCCATGGAATCAGACTGAGCAAGTCACTTGGTCATCCTTGACCTCAACTTCTTCCTCTTTAAAAGGATATAAAAGGCCAGGTGTGGTGGTGCATGCCTGCAGTTTGGGGAGCTTAAGCAGACTCAGTCTAAAAGCAAAACCAAAACCAAGCAATAGAACGGTGATGCAGCTCAGTGAGAAGGTCCAAGTTTCAACCCCTAGGACCACAAGAGGGCAAGGGGTGGTGAGAGTAGCTTCCTCCGCCACCTCACCTGGCTGCTGTCAAGTTCAAAAGAGGCAATGCTGTGCAAGTGGGGACTTTGTCAGCCTTCTAGGAATTAAGAACAGTAATGCAGTTGGGAGCTGCTGATCGATTTTGTGGAGGTAGACCCCACCCACCCCTCCCCTGCCAGTGATTCCGTTCCTACCCCAAATGTCATGACTAAGGGTTGTTTTAAATATCCCGGGCTACCTAAGGAGGCGGCTCTCAGCAGCATTTAAAGAGGGAAACAGAGCAGTTGAGGAGTGGGGTGGGGGGTTGCGATCGGTCGGGGGGAAGTGAGAAGGAAAGGGAGCACACCTCTCTGCTTTCCACCTCCTGCAAGCCTCCCAGCCCTAACCCCACCTCCGGCAGCAGTTGCCAACGGAAGCCAACAAAAGCATCTCTAGCTGTTGACCAGGTGGGGTCACTGCAGAGCGAGTAGCGCGCTCGGGCTCTCAGAAGCGGCCACCCAAACATCGGATACACACAAACCAAACCTATTAGACTTCCGGCTGGATGCTATTTTATTCCAGCGTTCTTGCTTCTCTTGACCCACCTCTTCCCCGATCTTCACCACCGTTTACCTTCTCTTCCCTTTCAAAGAACTTCTGAAATTCACATAGGTGTCCTGGTTCTGGGGTCCCCATGCTACCAGTGTCAGCAAGAACCATAGATTTCTTCCCGCTGATACTGGGACCCTCTGTCTTGTGTTTGGAGGCCTGTGAGATTCTGAGAGGCCTCCTTCCGGCAATTTGCTAACCTAGGGGTGGGAGGGAATAGCAGTTCTGCTGAAATTAAAAGCTCCCAAGAGAAGGATGTGCTGAGGGGGGTCCCGCAAAGATCTCTTAATGAAAATCCTAGGAAAAACAAGAGAAATTCTACCCGGAGTCTATGAGTCAGCAGTTTACTAGGCATCCTGAACCTCCACGTGTTGAGATTAGTTTGACAGTGGGGGAGAGGGAGGGATTAAAAAGGTGAGAAAAGACCAAAAAGTTATTATCCTGTAACCCCATCCCCGCCTCCATCTCTCCCTAAGCACTTTCTTCTCCAAAAGACTCCTTCCCGACACAAGCTTGTGTTAAGAAAAATGACTGTCGACGAATCCCCTGGGAGTGGAAGGTGTGTGTGGGAAGGGTGCTCTGCGGACGCGTTTGGCCGCGGGGACGGAGTGCAGGCCGGTTGAGAGGCACAAAAGAGACATCCTTCACGGCGCTGCAGGCGCAGATGTAACGCTGCTGCTCGGGCGGAGGCCGGCTCGGCAGATGGCGAGAAGCAGAACTGGTGATTGTCCGTCAAATAGCACTTTCTGGGTGGTGGGGACCTCGCGATCCCCAGTCTCAACGAGCTCAGGGGACCCCCTCTGAGACCTCGGCGGTCCCTTCCAGAAGGAGGGGGCAGTTTGGCCCGAAACCAGAGGTCAAGTTTCGTACTTGTTCGCTCCATAGATCCCCTACAAGATTTGTGAAGCGGCTGGGATAGAGTGCTCGAGCCCCTAGGGAACACAAGGAAGGGCTGGAGAAAAGCCCAGGGTGGTGGAAGAGGTCAGAACTCTGGGAAGCAGGATTTCCTGCCGGTTCGGTTCGGGGTGCTAGGATTGCTGCTCGGAGGGGACCGCGCCGCAACTCCTTGGCCGCGGGGCCTTGGTGACAGGCGCACGCCCCGCCCTTTCTCCTCCCAAGACCTGCGGGCTTTTGTTATGCAGATGGCGGCGGGAGGCTGAGCCAGGGAAGGAGGGCTGGGTGGGGAGGAGGAGAGAGCGGAGGGGGGAGGAAAGTGAAGCTCGCGCAACCAGCCTCCTCGCCAACGTCACATTGTGCGAGAGACAAAACCCGGGCGCGCCGGGGCTCACACGCGCACGCACACCCAGACGACCTGGTCGCCTCTTCTCTCCCGGCGCTGCCGAGAAAGCCAGCCCTCCTTTCCTTTCTGGGGCGCGGAGCTCAGCAAGCTTAGAGAGCAGGCGAAGAAGGTGAAGAAGGCCGACGGACAAGCTTCCTTTCTCCGCTGCCTGCTCAGGCGAGCGCGCCCCATCCCCCGCCCGGAACTCCGATCTCTCCCACCCCACCCCTCTGGGTTTCACGCGGACAGCGCCCTGAGCCGGGTGTGCCCCCAGTTTGGAATCCACGTTTCAGCACTTCGGACAGCACCCGGGCGCCCCGGCCCCTTTGGGTTGGCTATGGCCAGCGTTCAGCAGGGCGAGAAGCAGCTTTTTGAGAAGTTCTGGCGAGGAACCTTCAAAGCGGTGGCCACTCCTCGTCCCGAGAGCATCATCGTTGCTAGTATCACGGCCCGCAAGCCGCCGCCAAGGTAATGACCTCGTTCTTAGGAGGGGAGACCCAGAAGGTCCCCTTTTCTGGCTGGTTCTCCAAAACCCTGAAGGGTGGGTGCAGACAGCTGGGCCAGAGCGCCTATCTTTTCTGCGACTACTTGGTATCTCCCGCTGGAACATGGGAACTAATTGCTTGTAAGGAAGAAGCTAGAGAGAAGTGTCAGAGATTCTTTGGGGAGGAAGGGAGCAATACTCAGCATATACCCCGTAGCTGGTATGCAAGAGGTTTTGCTTTCTTAGGGTGGGCGGTGCAGTTGGGGTACAACTTGATTGAAAAACTTTTCTTGGTATCATGTAGCTCAGAGGGTAGGGGGGCAAAGGGATGATGGATCCAGAGTAGCTGGGGCGACTGTTGTACAAGAGAAGATGAAAACTGAACCAGCTCAGACAGTGTTTAGAGATGGCAGCACATTTCTGTCCTCAGCTCAGAAACTAGCGAGCTCTGAACATTTTGACAAAAAGCCCATATGCTGTTCCTTCAAATACACCCCAAACAGCACCCTCCTCCGAGCATTGCTGGCTGCTGCTGAATTCTCTGCTCTCCAGCATCCAAAATCAGGACTCTGTGCTCAAGAGTCAGGGAGGAAGGAGCCTTCCAAGATCGCGAAGGTGGTCTCAGAAGAGTTTTATTTGGGGTTTTCAAGATTGCTGGGAACTCGGGAATAAGCACACATCCTTGGGTCATGGTAAAAATGATGGGAGGGGGACATAAAGGTAGAAATGAAAGGCAGGAAGAGGAAGAATAAGGTATGGGGTGGAAAGAAGAGGAGATTGGAGGAAAACAGAAGCATTCCAGGACAGAGAAACCCAACCCTTTTCATAAATTATTCCATTTAGAGAAGTTTGGGAATGAGAGGAAGAAGGCTGTGCCCTCTGTCAGGGAAAATCAAGCCCATATGAAAACCCGTCTTTGCTCCCATTGGGCAAGTGGTTCATTGGATAAAAGGAAGCAGTAGTTGTACGGGGGACCACTGGGAGGATTTATGAATCCTGGAAGACTGCATCAAGGAATAGGTTGAAAATATGTCTAAGAAAGTGCTGTGAGCAGAATGCTTGGTCTGCCACAATAGGATCTGAACTTTCCAGCGGGTATGAGGTGGCAGATGGATGGGGAGTCCTACCTGGAAAATCAAATCCATACTGGGGAACTTTTTTCCGGTAGAATAGAAGCTCATACCGTGTTTTTTGAAAAATGGGATGTCCCATGTTGGGAACGGGGATACACAAGAAGCACGATGGACCAGTAAGACGCAGCAGGCTGCAAAGAGCAGCCGGTGTTTGCAGAAGGGAAGGAGGGGAACTCCCACACACGCTACATGGGGACGGGGAACAGTAACGTCAGGGTTCCTTATAAGCTGATGCTGCTCTGTTTGGAAGGAGGTTCTCGGGGGAGAGTTTAGACGTCGGCAGTTCTGTCTTCCTGGTTGTCTGCCATCCCCTCCCGTTTGGAGCGCACCTACTCTTGGCAAGGCAGGTGCTGCGCTGGCCAAAGAAAATGCCCTTGTAGGAGGGACTAGGGGAAATTTTA
The DNA here is from genome assembly GCA_004027595.1 of Dinomys branickii. Lineage (NCBI taxonomy): Eukaryota > Metazoa > Chordata > Mammalia > Rodentia > Dinomyidae > Dinomys > Dinomys branickii. Next base: position 11,579 of record PVLD010002289.1, read on the forward strand.
CTGGAGACCAGAAGTGTGGCTTTTGGTCCAATCTTCTATCCATTTCAGGAATGGAGAGAGAGAAAAAAAAATTCAGAAAAGTCTGTATAATGTTTACTGCTCTTGGTAATTTTATGGTCTGTATTTCTCATGTACTCTTTTCTTGGTTATGGTCTCAATCATATTGTCTAGAAAAGGATTGTCTACAAAGTCTCTTAACCCTCATGCTTTCTGAGTTTTAGGCTATTTCTGATTTAAACTGTCTGGGACATTTAATCTGTCTGTGATACATACTACACACACAGACACATTCTCCTGGTATTGTTTCACTATTGATGTCTTTTTAATGGCCTTGGTCTCATTTCCCCTGCAAACCACCCCTAAGGTAAAAGTCTGAACTGTAAGTTCTCTGTTTATGTCATGTTAGAAAGGTCCTGTTCCATACTTCTGTGACAGGTGCGGCCTGTCTGTAGGACATATTTCAGATGTATAGATGTTTTTCTAGACTTGAGGTGAAGAGTGAGCAGGGAACATTTGTAGCCAAGTCCTCAGGAAAGGCTGGGATTGAGTTGTCTTTTAACAAAGTGGCTCTAAAACCTGAATCACTCTATTCTCACCCAACCCAGCCACACCAGTGACTGTCAATTTCCACTTCATATCCAGTGTTCTATGTGTACATAAGGGCAGAAGCCCCATGTTTCCAAAGAGGAGTTCTTAGGAGGAAAATGGGCGAGGGTACGGGCACAGCAACAGCAGAGCCCCAGTGATTTCCATTAGAGGAAATCTGGGAACTTGGTCTCATCAGAAATGTTTAGGTCCATGAGTTAAGCCCGGCTCACCATCAGCAGACCAGTGCATGTAACCGCAAAAAGATGAAGAAGGGGGTGAGAGAGCCACTAGCCAGCCCTGTTGCATACATTACTTAATATCTGTTTATAGATTAACAGGGCTCCCTAGGTGAGCTTCTCTAGGATATTTTAAGTCTGTCTCTGAGGACAATTTAGCATTGGCATGGTAGTTGCAATTTGTTGATTTCACAGCAACATGTCTACATCATACAACTGCATTCGAAACAAATCCTCCTCAGCACTCCCCTGCCTTCCTCTCCCCCACTGTGTGGCATACCTGATGAGGCAATACCTTTACAATGTCTCAAATTGCAAGCAGATGTCTGACTCAAATGTCAGAACAGTACAGCAAAGTAGGAGACAGTATATCATAATGGTTAAGGGCTGACTTTAGTGGAAGACAACCTGGAACCCTGTACTGGTTTACTGAGCAACCTGAGCCATTAGCTTTACCTCTCTGAGTCAGCTTGAGTATAGAAGTAATAACATTTGCTACCGCAGGCAGTGCTGTGAGGACTGAGTCAGTTAAAACACTCCCTACCCTGGGAGGGCGTGGGGAGTGCCTGTTTAATAGACATCCTTCCTATACCAAAGAATAATAGCCTGAAGGAAGTCAAGAGTTCCTCTGGTCTGTGGTTTCCCTGTTTACCCCATTTCTCTTTCGAATAATGCTGACAGTGACCATTTCAAGATTTCAACTCCTGACAGGCAAGTACATTGAGATGGAATTGATGTATGGGGTGGACTGGAAGGTGGCACTCTTAACTCCTTTCCAGCAGGAAAAGCTAGCTGCTTTCTCATCCAGTTAAGGGGAGGAGCACCATGAAGAGGTATTTGGATTCTGAACTGATTGGTACAACAACCTTATGGACTACTCTTTTGGTTTGTGTAAGGAAGACCATGTATTGCCAGTCAAGAAAAAGCTCATACTCCTTGTAAAATCACAACTTCAATCTATGTTATCAAATCTACAGTGACTGTGTAATTTATAGCCCATATCAAGAAATTGTTCTGAATGAAAAAGTGTTGTTTTAGGAATGATTTCAGGGTAGAGAAACCTAACAGAGATTATCCGAGGCAAATGGGGTGAGGGTTATCACAGTCAAACCTCACCCTGTATCGGCTGGATAGAAGCAAACACGAATCAATAAGATACCTGACCTGTAGAGAGACCTCTTTTATCATCACCAAAGAAGGGTAGTCAGGCTGCTTGGTATTAACTTAATTCCCTTTGTTAATTGCTTAGTTTAGAAAGTTTGTAACTAAGAAGTTTTGGCTCAGTAAAAACCTAGTGCTTGAAGATAGCTCAAAGCATAATAATCATATTGACGAATACTTGTAGCTAGAGACTTAATGAACATGTAAAAATCATTTGAAATTAGCATATGAATTGTTTGCAAATACATAAGTGTTTGTAAAGGGCTAGGACAGTGGCCCCCTTAAAGGGAGTAAGCATTCCCATCACAATTCTTTTGGTAAGCCATTAATTTTCTTCGAAAATCCTTTCTATGCAGAGTAGTCCAGAAGCAGACTTCAGCCCAGTCCCTGTCCAAAGGATCATAAATTCCAAGCATTGGAGATTTTACTGCACCACAGGAAAGATGGCCAAATTGTAAGGCAGAAAAAAAATGCCTTTGAACCATTTAATTTGAGACTCCCCTCAGTGCCAAGAGATCAGTTAGTACATTTGTGCTGACTCCATCCTGGGGAACAGGGTAAGGGACAATTGGGAGACCCTTTACTGATGGCCTGTGGCTAAGAGTGAGTGTTGTGAAGGGTGCAGAGAATGCTTGCCCCAGTGGTAAAGGATCACTTTTTTCCAGAAGGGAATGTTATCGTTTGGGTCAGTCATTTCTCCATCGGAAAGATGAAATTTGCTGGATGGGCTACAGGGGCCATTGGAGGGGTCATTTCTCGTGTTCTCCTGTGTTCTCTTTGGCAGACATGCTTTCTTAGAGTACCAGGATGTGGGAGGTGTTCAGTGGATGTGGGGTACACGAATCGAATGAGTACGCGGATCCAAAGCCAACAGCAGGTTAGCTCTCTCCCAGCTCCACATGGAGCTCTGACTTACACGCAGGGGATTCTGATCAGTGTAGCTGAACAACACACAAGCTGCACATAGATTCGACTCTCCCTAGTGTCAGAATGAGGCTCCCTGGATAGAGACGTCGCTCTGGCTTGGTGAGCAGACATTAGCTAGGACAGCAGTGGGGCAGAAGGCTGGACTGAATACCACCTGAAGGTGTTTTCCAGGTTGATGACTGTCCATTATCCCCACCTCCACTCTGCACCACCAAAAAGGGGACACATTCCTAAAATCCTAACTCCTGCCATGAGGAAAGAAGCCCTGGTTGTGCATCTTCTATACCATGAACACTTCAGGCGTGCTGCAGGGGCACAATAAAATTTAAAAATGCTCTTTCTTTCAGAGTGGCTACATTTACCTTCCTGTGAGGTAGAAGGATTCACAGGCGCTTAGCGAAACCAGAGCTCTGTAATACCTTCCCACTTAGACTTCCTCTGGGGTGTAAGAGCGTGCTTTTAAGATCGAGAAAATAGAATGGTGAAGAAAGACTGGGCTCCCACATCAGCTTGACTGAGTCTCAAGCCCTGCTTTGCCACTTCCTCGCAGTGGGAATTGTCACCCGAGCTCTTTGAGCCTCAGTTTTGCCCAACTGTGAAGTACTCTTCTCCTGCGGTTGTAGTGAGGAATGAGTGGAATCATTGGCACAGAACAGCACAGTGCCTGGTACAGACCAAGACTTCCCTAAAGGAGGTGCTCTTGCTGCTGTATCATGGGCCACCTAAGGGGTTGCACGGGGAGGGGTGCCCAGCACATCGCTATCTGAGTTGGTGACATTCACTTGTCATGCTCAGGCCTTTGCCCTTCATTGTTTCTGATGCTTTGTTTTCATTTTTGAGTCGTTCTGGAGTTTCCTAAATAGCCATGAGAATCTATGGAGATAGGAGCCCTATGGCAAACTAACCAAAAAAAGTTTCCTCTCACCATTTGCAAACACTAACTGGGAGTGATGATTTTGGCGAATGGCTTGACCTTCTCCATCTCAGTTTTCACATCCACAAAATGGAGCTCACGGTGGCAACCACTCCCAAGAGGTGCTGAGAGGACCGAGGGAACCCGTTCATGAAAAGCTCTGTTTGACACGAAGGAAGGGCTTCATCAGGGTTAGCTGCTGTTACTAATAATAAGTTACAGTTTTTATTGTTACTACATTTCAGGCCAAGCCAGGAGGAAAAGATGAATGAAATGTATTCAATTCCTTTCAAGAGGTTGGAGTTTAGCAGCAAAGATAGAGAAAGCATTTGTATCGTGACATCTGTCTTGAGCACTGTAATGTCAGTGGAAATAAAGGCAGTGAGATATGGTAAAACAGAGAAGGGAGAGACTCACAGTGAGGCAGGTTTTCTCACTTACATTATACACAGTGTGTCTTTAATTATCTGACCTGTGAAATGGGCGCAATTCTTCTATTTCATCAATTTTAACTGTCAATGCAAGGAATAACCAGAGGGGTTTCCAAGATCAATTCTTTTCCCAAGAGAAAAAGCAGTTTAAACCACATGGGTGGGGGATTCCCTGCTACTGAAAGGGAGCGTGGAGGGGAACAGCTTGTATAATACACAATCTCTAACTTCCTTGCTGTTGGCTCAAGGATGGGGGTCTCTGGTGTAGGCCATCATGTATCTCACCCTTCATGGTATAACTACAGCAAGTCTGAAATTCAGTCTTAAAAAAAAATCTAGTCTTAATGTGTATCCCTTGAGCAGCCATTGGAGACAGGGGGATTGCCATGAGCCCACAAAAACCTGAGATAAAATTAACCACAGGGGAGTAATGAATGCAAGAAGTGGAAGAAACTGCATTTAGTTGAAAACATTAAGTTCTACTTTCATTCATTCACTCATTCAACAAATTCCATTGAGATATTACTCAAGATAGCAGCAAATAATGATCAGGAAGTCCCTGCTCTTGTGGAGGGAAAAGACAATAGAGAAATAAATGTAAATGAATAAAGGCAATAAGAACTTTAAAGAAGAATAACTCGGGGGAAAGGAACACAAGCTGAAGGGAGGAACTGCTTCGTTGGATGGAGTGGCCAGGACCTGGATAAAGCACTGGAGCAAGCTGTGAGGATAACTGGGGGGGCATGTGTTTGAGGCAGAGGGAACAGCAAATGCAAAGATCCTGAGGTAGAAATGTGCTTGGTGTATTTGAGGTCAGCAAGGAGGACAGTGTAGCTGAAGCAGTACGCGTGAGAGAGGAGTGACTGAAGGTGACTCCCAAGATGGAGGCCGGAAATAAATCAAATGAGGTCTTATAAGCTTGTTAAGGACTTCCCAGGCCCGAGGGCCCCTATTCTCTTAGTCAGGGTCCTGGGTCTGATCTGCTCTTCTGGGATCCTCCTTCCTGACTCCGATACATTCAGGAATGACTTTGAATAGCCGTGGAAACCTAGCTGGGCTCCTCCAGGTGTTCTGGACAGGCATGAAATTCGCAGTCTCTCTGATGGTGATCCATCAGATTAGGAAATTGAAGAAGACACTGTTTAGACTTCCAAATCACAGTGGTAGATTTTGTTCCCATGGCAGCAGCAAGAGTTTGGTCTCTTTCATGTCAGCACACGCAAACCTAGGCTATCCTTTGTGCACCCTCCTCTCCCCCGGAGCCTCCGTCTGCTCTTGCGCTCCCGTTCTCCCTCTCTCTCTTTCCCCCGCTCCGCTTCCCATTTGAAATTTTGCTGAGGGAGCTCCCATATGCCACAGCCGGTGTGCGGAGCTCCGTGAAATCAAACGCTGAATTAAGATGTCATAGAAACAAAGCCAAACCAAATACAGGAACAGTACTGCACCCTAAAACAGTTATTAAGTAATTCACATCTGCATGCGTCTGTTCAAAACAAATATGAAGATCCTCTGGACACAAGTGTTTCTCATCCAGAGAATCCCCTAGTTGCTGGATTCCCAGGACTTAGATCTCGCTGACAGAATCACTGAGCAGAAACACCTATGGATCACTGTTCCCTGGCTTCATTAAAAGTTAAGCTTAGGCAAGTGAGCTGGAATTTTATGAGGCAGTTATATTCCTGCAGGAAAAGAGGGGCCATCTGGGCCTGAAATGTGTGTCTTTGTGGTGTGTGCGCACACTCGCTTATGGGGACAGTGCGTGCCGGAGTCTTCGTGATAGAATGTGTCCAGCCCGGTGCTGATGACTCCAGAAAGACATCGTGGAGACCCTGTTTTACAACCGAGGAAGGTGAGGCTGAGAGCATAGAAGTCACCTGTTCACGCATGTGTGAGTGTTGAGTCTGAATTACCTGAAGTCACCTGTTCGCACATGCGTGAGTGTTAAGAGTCAGAACTGGATGAAAATCCAGAGCTCTGATCTTACGTGATGGTGAAGTCCACTTTGCAGAAGAGGAAAAGCTGAGCCCAGTGAGGTGGAGTGGGATGTATCCAAGGTCACACAGCTTGCAAGTGGTGAAGCCAGGAACCAAACTGGGGTCTGCTGGCTGAGTTTGTTCTTGCCTATTGGCTGTTCTTCCTGTTGCTGTGGTTCGTGTTGTAAGGTTGTGGGTGTTTTTGTTACATTTACTCATCCTGATTTAGGTCCAGGCAGCTTAGGCAATTGCCATTGTTATAACACCCTCTTCCACTCCTCACCGTAACGCTGCCATCCTCTATCGTCAGCCCAGCCATATCCATTCTCCACAAAGACCCAGAAGAACCTCTCTGAAAACCAAGTCAGAGCCTATAAACTTTCCCTCCCCTCATCTACAACCTTTCATTACTTTCCCATGGTTGTTAGTATACATATCTGGCTCCCTGATAAGGCCAGTACATTTCTTCATCACCCAACCTCTGCCTGCCTCCTCAAGATCTAAAATATCCCTCCTCCCTTTCTCTGTCTTTCTTAGCTGCACCCCATTCCATTTAGTGACTCAAATTTTCCATATTCCTTCCTGCCACAGGACCTTTGCACATAGTGCCAGAAGAGCTCTCCCTCTCCCTGGTGTCTAATTTACATCCATTCTACTTTCAGATCTCAGCTGAAAAGCCAATTCTTTGGTGACTTTTTCTGTAAATCTGCATATGATGTCACGCATTTCATTACAGATTCTTACTTCTCTGGTCTCAATATGTTTGTAAAGGACATTGATTTGTGCACCTGTTAGTCTTTCCTAGCAGATTAAGCCTCAGGAAGACAGAAACCGAGTCTGTGTGTTCACTGTTATATCTCTTTTACCTCATCCATGGCATGGGGTGGTGGGCAAACAAATTTTGGCGGAATACATGAAGAGTAGCATTTCCTCTTTATCAAATCACTTTCCTACCTCCACAGGTCGAATCTTCTGCTATCATTTAGATATTAAGCACCTCACAACGTCTCATGTGCTAAAGGCCTGGTCCTCAGTGTAGTGCTATTGGGAGACTGTGAAAACTTAAGGAGGTGGGGTCAGGTGGGAGGTCTTCCCGTCCCTGGGGTGTGTCCTTGGAGGGTGCTGTGGGCCCCACTGTCGTTCTTTTCACTTGCTGCTTGTGAAGCGAATGGTTTGCTCTATTATGCACTCTTGCCATGAGGCGCTATCACACACCCAAAGCAACAGGGGCAGCAGACCATGGACTAGAGCCACAAAATTGGGAGGCAAAGTAAGTCTTTTCTCTTTAAAAGTTGATTAAGTCTCTGCTATACTAATGCAAGGCTCACTGGCACAATTCACATACAGCACTGTTATTTTCTTTGATCCCCAGGAGAACTGTTTGAGTTACTGAGGCTGAGGACTGCTTGTTCCATTCCTTGCACCACTTAGTACCTAGTACCATGACTCATGGTTTGTTGAGTGAATAATCAGTGAGGATAATACAGTCTTAAGAAGTTTCAACAGACAAGGAAATTCAGAGACATACAGAATTACAGTCTCAAAATGAGGTTAATGGGACTTTAGAAATCTTCCAACCCTCCCCCATCTTACATGTGGAAGACTGAAAGGGGTGTTTTATCCTGTGAATACTAAAGTATTGGGCCAACAGACTATGTCTCTAATTTATAAATAAATACGTGCTGGAGTTTCATTCAGATATTCTTATTGAGAGGAATATGAGAAGCAAACACTATGGAGCCGTGGATCTAACTCAGCTCCTCTTCGTGCAGATGAGGGGATTGAAATCACAAGGGGGAGAAAGAGGCCCAAGGTCTACATCCTGCGTGAGCCTCAGTGCGCTCTGGGTTCAGTGAAGTGGTGCTTGCCACACTTCATGGTTTCTGTTTGTGCTTCTCTGTGGCAATCAGGTGATCAGACACCTGCTCTGTCTTGCCACCCCTTCCCCCACTGTGAGATGTGGCACCCTGCCCTGTAAGGGCCTCCATGGCATATGCTGCCCGATGCCTGGTGTGGGGATCCTGAGATGGCCATCTGCATCCCGCCTGTGCCTGACAGAGCAGGTGAACAGCTCTGGCTATTTCTGGGATCAGATTTCAGGGCTTTCAAAAGATAAGGGGTTTTTGTTTGGCCAGCTTCCCCACCCTGCTTCTCCTCCACTGACCAGGTGACAGGTGATTCTGGAGCTCAGCCCACTTCTAGAGAGGTGGCTGGTATCTGAGCAGCAGCACAGAGAGGGCTCAAGGCCTTATTTAGCAGGGGGACTGTCACTTGTAACAGGAAGGAGGAGACGCCATCACCACCACAACACCTTCCAACGGTGATCTGTCCTCAAACCACTGTCATATAACTATGGTAAAGCTGGGAGGACCACCGGAGGGACCTTCAAAGCCTCACATACAGCCTCACCACTCTATATGGAAGAGTTGAGGCACAAAAACTCAAAGGGCATTGAGGGCTCCATCAAGAACTGAACCCCAGAGCTACAGCTGAAACAGGGGCCACCTGACACCAGTCTCAAGACAACACACCTTTCAGAGTTCTCTGGGGAGGAAGTTGAAAAAAAATCATTTTATTCTCACTGTATCAATGGCAAAATGAAGTTCAGATATGTAGGATAATTTCCCTACAGTCAGACCATGAACTAATGGTATATTATCATTGTTGTCTTTAAATAATTATTATTGATCTCTTTTCATCTTTATGACTGTAAGGCCTTTCATGTCCATTTTACATGTGGGAAAAAAAAACCCCTGAGGTCTTAGACCCCAGATCTCTTGACTCCAAATTCAGTGTTCTTATCCCACAAAATTACAAAATCTCTGACTCCAAGAGCCTATGTACTGAGCATGTCATCCACAAACCATCTCTCCCCGCTGATCTGGGCTCCACTGACAGGGTGAGCCCTGTTAAAACATCAGGGTGCAACTTACCAGGGAGGACCAGCCTTACGCTCTTTCCGAGTGTGCTCACATACTCGGTGTCTCTCACCTGCACAGAAGTTCTTTCAGAGTCACATCCCTTTCAATGTCCATGGATGAGATTAGAGTGGAGGCCCAAAATGGAAAGGGAACTCAGAGCTCAGGAATCTTAGGAGGAAACACCATGGACCCCATCCCAGGCAGGACCAGGTTGAAGGAAAATAGGTCAGTATGTGGACAGTGGGTCAGGAAACCTTTTTTCCACAGGGAAACAAAAGTCCTGGCTATGTGTATCTGCCAAAAGAAAAGACATGTTGGTTAAAAGGAGAGTTGGGGTGGCCTGAAGCATATTCTAGTCCTACCTTGCCTAAGTCTTCCTTTTACAGAAGGAATCCAGCCCGGTCTAGGAAGTCATTTGGCTAATGTCTCCCACTTGAATCACACCATTGTCGATGGGTTTACTGCAAAGTGGGTGCTAGGAAAGACAAAACTAATACGATTGGTGTGTACTGGAGGTACCCACCCATACCCCAGAGCACTGCGTGGGTGCTCCACCCTGGAGCTATGCTTGTTATATGAAATACATATATATATCTTTAATAAATCAACACTCAGACTGTCCTGAGTGGTTTGGGTGCAGGACCTAGAAACTGCGGTCTCAGAGTTCCTGACACAGGGACTACTACTTTGTGGCTTGGGAAAATTAAAGCCATCCTATTTACTGCACCCACTCTGGTTCAAAGAGTGATGCTGCCTTCCGCTTCCCTGGAAAGTCTTGTGCTTTGCACCATCCCCACACCTCCAGCCCCCTAGCCTCTAGAAAGCATCAGCTCTCATCCTCCAAGCAAGTATTAGCCACATGAAAAGGGAGGGATGCTGTACAGTACTCGTTCTGGATCTGTGGTTAGTGCTCCATGCACTACTTAACTACATGACCTTGGACAAGTCACTCTGCTAGCCTTACTCAGAGTCTTCATCTGTGGGGACCCAAGTCTCTACCAGGAAATGTTGATTCCTGTTATGATTCAAATATTTGAAATGGTTGCCGTTGTTAACTTCCCTGCATGCTGAAAAGACAGTCATTTTGATAGTGGGATGTGGGGTGTAAGAAGACATTGAGACTATACCTTGATCAAAAACCCTAATTTCAGAACTCATGGGCTCTCTTCTCTAGTATGCATATGGAAAAAGTAAATCCTAGAGGCAAAGATGTTTGCCTGGTGTCATAAAATAAATAGGAACTGAGATCCTGACTCTCAGCATTCATTTCTCTGCTTCACTGACAGCATGGATATGATATTTACAATTTCTTCATCAATAAATAAGATTAATAATAACTACTAATCATGGCTTCTATTTGCCCAACACTAAGTGAAGTGCTGTATTTGCATCGATGCCCCTTAGAGGTAGTTTGATACGATGATTCCCATTTTGTAGATCAGAAAAGAACCAGAGGTGAGTAACCAGCCCAAACTCACAGAGCGAGGCAATATCAGAGCTGCAATTTGAATCTTATGCTGGTAACTCTTCCTAACTTTTATTGGGAACACCTGTTCTGCTACTCTCCCAACATAGAAAGGAGAGTCAGAAAAATTAGGAGCAACATGTGGAACCAAGGAAGTTCCTGACAAGCTGTTTGCGCCTGCCAGGATGTGGTTCATTCCTCTTGGTGTCACAGTGGTAGATGGGCAAGAACATGGTTCAGGATATCTGTCCGCTGGCACTATCCAGTGGTTCTATTTTGGGACTTGCCAGTGTGATGTTGTGCTCCTGTAGTAGCCTCCTGAGAAGCAAGTTTCCTTTCCAAAGTCAAAGAGGCAAGGAAAATAAGTCTTAAGTGAGAAACTTGAGACTTGTGACTTCGACATCTGCCCCAAACTGACCTACATAGGTGCAGTCATAAAATAATAGTCATTTTCCACATCCATATCACTTTCATGTTTTTAGATAA